>CAUZXS010000498.1:5000-152500 GCA_963585895.1 Sepioteuthis lessoniana
TATGACACTAAACAATCTGATTGTGAGACTCCAGCAATGCTGGAGCTTTAGGAAATGCGAAGTACCCTTTCATTACATAAATGAAGTACCCATTCATTTCATGGTTCCCAGATCCACTCTGGCCCGGAGTGGTAGTACCTGATAAGATTCCTATAAATGGGTTAAATAGAATTAAACCGTGGTTTGAGTTTACTGGTTTTGGCATTTAAACGGCGTATTTATGCTAAATTGGATTGTTTGAAATAGAACTGTTTTGACATTTAAACTGCGTACTTATGCTGAACAGAATTGCTCGAAATAAATGTTTTGACCTCTAAACTGTATACTTATGCTAAACTGAATTATCTGAAATAAAACTGTTTTGACTTCAACTCTGTGTATTGCCCAGTCGGCTGGGGCTGTAGAATACACCGACTGCACCTCTGCAGAGGGGTAAGACCCACCCCCCAACGAGTGTCCTGATAATGACACTAAACAATCTGATAGTAAAGTTCCAGTAATGCTGGGGCTTTGGGGAATGCGGAGCACCCCTTCATTGCCATAGATTCCAGGTCCACTCTTGCCTGGAATGGTAGCATCTGATATGGCCCTATCTATGGGTTAAATATAATAAAATGCATACTTATGCAAAACTGAATAGTTTGAATTACGACTATTTACTAAACTGAATAGCTTGAAATAGAAATGTTTTTGAAATTAAACTGTGTACTCGTGCTAAACTGAAAAGTTTGAAATAGAACTGGCTACTTTTATTAAAATGGATTTGGTGTTAAATAACCTACAAAGGTTGATATGCCATAAAATCCAACCAACCAACCAACCAACCTTGAACAGTTCTATTTCAATCAATTTAACATGAGTCATTTGTTTGCACTCAGTTTAAATGACAAACATTTCTTCGTGACCCATACATAGGACCCTTTCAATTGCTACCACTCAGGGGACTTGGGAACGATGTCATTGATGGGGTACTCTGCATTCCCCAAAGCTCCAGCATTATTCGTGCCTCACCAGTACATTGTTTAGTGTCATAAGCAAGACACTCGTTAGTGGGGTCTTACTTCTGTAGAGATGCAGTCGATGTCTTCTACAGCCCCATCCGACTGGACTTCGTATTTGTAGAAACAAACTCGAACTTTTAAGAATAATGTTTAAATTCCAATTCTTTCACAGTGAATGGTATTTCTATACCTGAAAAGGCGTTTAAAAAATGAAACCCGGAATTCTGAGTTATTCCCACATATACTATAAAAATTTGACATCATTTGAACAAGAATTGGTCAAGTTATTCGACTACGAAATAGTATCAATTTTTTTTCTGAAACACTCTGTATGTTAAAGATTAACAAGATTATATACGAATTATAAAATTGCTACCGTTTATTCACAATCGTGATTTAAAAGTGAAAATTCCAACTCCTCGAGTACAAAGGGTTAACAGATTTGGTTTGGGTTTTAGTAAAATGGCATATCAACACACTTCTAGGTTATTTAATGCTAAATCTTGTTTACATGTACATGTATACGTGTGTGTGTATTGACACTGTTGTTGATAATTTGCGTTGTTTTACCGATCATTTTATATAACAGAATTTCTTTGTAACTTCGATATTGTCACCAATATATATATATACATATATATATATATATATATATATATATATATATATATATATATATACATATATATATATATGTATATACTTATATATACATATATATATATATATATTTATGTATACATATATATGCACATATATATGAATATATATACATATATACACATATATATATGCATATATATACGTACATATACATTTCTATATACCTATATATACACATATATACATACATCAACATTATATATACATATATACACATCCATCTATTTTATATTGACAAATATATGGACATATGTACAACATATACATATATATATATACATATATACCTACATATATATTTATACAAACATATAATTACACATGTATACACACACACACATATACACATATATTCGCATATGAAATTTTATATACATAGTGGGTAGAGTGTTTGCTAATGGTCCGGGAGACCTGGGTTCAATCCCAGGTCGCGACATACCAAAGACTTTAATAATGGTGCTTGATACCTCCTTGCTTAACACTCAGCAATATAAGGTACGTATCAAGGGTAAAGTGGAGCAATCCAGGGAAAGGAGTAGTGCCCTGCCCGACACCACGGTGTAGTAGCTATTGAAAATGGGGCCTGCACGAAAATGTTGCCCAGTCGGCTAGGGCTGTAAGACCCCCCCACCAACGAGTGTCCTGGATATGACACTAAACAATCTGATAGTGAAGTTCCAGTAATGCTGGTGCTTTGAGGAATGCGGAGCACCCCTTCATTGCCATTGATTCCATGTCCACTCTGGCCCTGAATGGTAGCACCTGATATGGCCCTACCTATGGGTTAAATAGAACTAAACTGCATACTTATGCTAAATTGAATTGTTAGAATTAGAACTGTTTAACTTAATTGAATTGCTTGAAATAGAAGTGTTTTTGACAATTAAACTGTGTACTTACATTTAAACTGCATGCTTATGCTAAACTGAATTATCTGAAATGGAACTGTTTTTGACATTAAAACTGCACTAACGCTAAACTGAATTGTTTGATAAAGAACTGTTTTGACATTTAAGTGTGTGTAAACAAAATCTATACTCATACTAAACTGAATTGACTGCATTAGAACTGTTTGAAAAAACTGAATAGTTTGAAATAAAATGTTTGTGACTATTAAACTGTGTACTCACGCTAAATTGAATTGTTTGAAATAGAACTGATTATTTGTATAAAAATAGATTTAAATAGAACTAAACTGCGTACTTATGATGAACTGATTTGTTTGAATTAGAACTGTTTGACTAAATTGAATAGCTTGAAATAGAAATATTTTCAACCACTAAACTGTGTACTTATACTAAACTGAACTACTTGAAATAGAACTATTTTGACATCGAGACTGCGTATTTAAACTGAACTGATTTGTTTAAAATAGAACTGTTTGACTAAACTGAATAGCTTGACATAAAAATATTTTTGACAATTAAACTGTGTACTCATGCTAAACTGAATTGTTTGAAATAGAACTGACTATTTGGATAAAAATAGATTTGGCGTTAAATAACCAACAAAGGTTGTATGCCTTAAAACCCAACCAACCAACTGTATCCAAATGAATAAATAGTGTTGAATAACATTGTCTTAAATATTAATACTTAAAACCATTTAAATGTATAGAAATAAAACTATTCGTGTGAACAATACTTAACTTCTTCTCTGAGTGCAAACAAATGATTAATATTAAATATAATTATTGATGTTACATAGCAATACTTGAAACCATTTAACTGAATACAAATAAAACTACATGTGCGAAAAATACTTAAACCTCTTCACTGAGTGCAAACAAATGATTAATATTAGATAGAATTATTGATGTTACATAGCAGTACTTGAAACCATTTAACTATGCAAAAAATAGCAATACTTCATTGTTTGCAAACAGGTTAGCTCTAACTCATTACCTATAAACTATTCATTTACAAGTCATGTATATGTATGTTTAACCATTCAATTGTGTTCAAACAAATGACTGATGTTTGTGGGGTTTAGGCTTATGTTACGTTGGTATTACGATGGTTGCGTTGGTATTACGTTGGTTATGTTGGCGTTAGATATCTGACTCCATATTTTGGTTATTTTATATTTTCCCCCCACGTTAGTTAGTCGATGTAATGCCTTGCCCAAGGAAATCCCAAAAGAATTATACAAAAAGAAAGATAGAAACAGATAAGAGACGAAAACGTTTCTTTTATACTTTCCTTTATTTACTGGGTTGAACAACCATTCCGTGGATGAGGGAGTTTTTTCCTGAATACATTGAAATGGTTGAATCCCCCAGTTAGGGTGTCAAAAATACGTTAATTCGTTTCATGTATGTAGGTGTCTGCATTTGGTATTTCGGGCTTCCATAAGGGTTAGTTTTCTTTTTAGAAGTTTTTTCAAAGTCTGGTAAGAATTAGTTTATAGTCCAGTAGTGGGTCTTGTATATTTTAGCATAGTGCTGACCGATAAAGAAAAGGCTGCTACTGGGTGAAAGGGACTAACCGACGCTACGTCCAAAGACGTATGCGTGGTGCCCAAAACACCAGCATGAGGTTATCAATCCGCTGGTCACTGTCTGAAAAAGAAAGATGATATCGTCCCCTTTGTCAAGAGGAATGCTCCTTTTCCTGTTATAGACCTCTGGGAGTTTCTGCAAATTTAATAGTTTTCTTTTTATTTATCTTTTTTTGTTTCTTAAATTTAATTTTAAAATTTTTATTTATTTATTCGTTCCCTGCATGTTAAATTAAATTTTTTGTGTTACATACTAATCTTTGAAATTATTTAACAATGAACACCCAAATGATTAATCTTGATTAGAATTATTAGTGCTAGAAGAACTTGAAAACATCATTGCACTACGAAGAAAATAAAGTTTTGATTTGTAAGCATAATTGACAAAGGAGTATGGTAGACCATAACGCAACAAATATCGTGGTGATGAGACACGTAATATTGTAATATACTATGAAGTATTGTGCAGTATTAGTATTTTATGCTGGAATATGACTTGTGTTAGATTGCAATAATAGTGTTCACCAATGGTCCGGGAGACCTGGGTTCAATCCCAGGTTGTGTCATACCAAAGACTTTAAAAATAGTACTTGATACCTCCTTGCTTAGCGCTCAGCAATATAAGGTATGTATCAAGGGTAAAGTGAAGCAATCCAAGGAAAGGAGTAGCCCACTCTCCTACACCTCGATGTAGTAGCTATTGAAAAAGGAGCCTTCTGGTCGCCCTCGACTACGGTCGCCAACTTTACTTACTTATAAGATGTTTTAATGATATATTGCGTATACATCATTGTAATCCATGACTGTATGTATGTAAGGAGGTGCCCGTGGTGTAATGGTTATCGTCGTAGGAAATGGACACGGCGACACGAGTTCAAATCCTGGACGTGGCTGATTGCATTTCACATAGCACTTATACTCTTGGGAAAGGTATGAATCCAATTATTCTCCCTCCAGCTATGGGTAAATAGTAGGGCAGACTGTGTTCTTCAGCCTTGAAGCAACTAGTCTAGAAGGAATACTCTGAATTCAAACCTGTTAAACTCCGCTTTAAAAAAAATTGACCTTGTGTCATATCCTGGCTAAGCGGAGGGGTTGGTAAATATGATAAAGATTGAATGGAGGAAGATGGGACTTACGGTGTGCAAATAAATGAGCTCGAGCTAGTTTAAAATCTTACCAACAACTATTTATTCATTAAACCTACAAAGGTTGATATGCCATTAAACAAAGAAACCTATTTATTCATTAATCATATATATTTACAATATATATGATCTGGCATTAAATAACCTATAACAAGAATTTATATGCTAAAAAACCAACCAACCACCCAACCAAACAGCCAACATCCACGGCCGAAATTCTGACCGCTCGGTTTTAGGTACTTCTTATCAAAACAAAAATTGTGACATCGTAATGAATGAGTTCGAACTCAAGTCACGTTATTGCGTTCACTTGCGGACAAATACACTTGAGAAAGGCATGAACCCCCTTATCCCTTCAGCTATGAGTTAAATAGCAGCACAGCCGTTCTTCTACAACAATGGTTTTGGTATTAAATAACCAACGAAGGTTGATATACCATTAAACAAAGAAACCTTAAATAGTACTATGAATGTTCTTCTACAAGGATGACTTTGGCGTTAAATAACCCATGAAAGTTGATATACTATTAAACAACGAAACCTTAATATCACTACTGTTCTACAAGGGTGGCTTTGGCATTAAATAACCCACGAAGGTTGATTTGCCATAAAACTAAGCAAGTCAAATACCAACCGCTCGAGTTAACACTATTTACTAATTTTTGTAAGATTGACCGAAATGTAAAATTGAGTTGAATCCAATAAAAAGAAGTTACAAGTAAAAAAGTCACAGGCAAAAAAGTCACAGGCAAAAAAAGTCACAGGCAAAAAAAGTCATAGAAAAAAACGAAATTTAAACCAAAAATGTTTACTCGATAAACTCTTTACGTCTCACTCGAATTAAAAACATATTCCTACACAAAAATTAACCCTAACCCGCCTCCATAAATCAATTATGACTTTTTTCTGTGATTTCTTTCGCTGTGACTTTATTAACAACTACGAATGGCTTTGTCGAAATATTGGACTGGAATTATGTTCGGTTTCTGTGCTCAATAACATGTAAAACTTCATAGGTTATTTATTGCCAAAACCATTCTTGTAGTAGAAAGTAGTGGTACTATCTAAAGTTTCTTTGTTTAATTTCTTATCAACATTTAAGAGTTATTTAATGCCAAAGCCACCCTCGAAGAAGAACAGTAGTGGTACTATTTAAGGTTTCTTTATTTAATGGTATATCAACCTTTGTAGGTTATTTAATACCAAAGTCATCCTTGCAGAAGAACAGTAGTGGTACTATTTAAGGTTTCTTTGTTTCAAACAACTTGTATAATTACTAATTTAATATGAATGGCTTTGTGTTCAATAGAACATTGGATACAACAAGCAAAATGTTAAAAGTTCTATGGGAGTATCTTTATTAGAAAAGCAGAACTGGTATTACAGACACCATTTTGGGAAGATTCCATTAATGTGTTGACAGGACTGGAAAACAGGTAAAGACTTTAAAATAATAATATTATAAACGAACTCCCACAGAAATGCTAACGTTTTTAAACACCCTGTGTAAAAAAATCATTTATTTTCAATTCATAAATTTTGGCGAAGCAAAGTCAGTTCAAGAATATTAAGAAATCAATAAATCAATAACGTGTATTGAAAAGGTGAACACTTAGGGAAAGAAAATAGTGAAATCATCAAGGTAGATTCAAAATCTTGGTTTAGTATAGCACGAAGCCTGGCTTTAAATATTTCCAGTCATATTTTAATTTAAATTAATCTTATAAACGGAAAGCAATACTGGATATCCTCGTGGTGTAATGGTTAAAGCGATGGACTGCGGAATCGTAATAAGCGAGTTCGAACTCCAGTCGGGCTATTACGTTCACTTTAGGGCAAATACCCTTGGGAAAGGTATGGACCCCCTTATCCTCCCAGCATTAAATAACCTACGAAGGTTGACATGCCATGAAAACAAAACAGGATCTTTATTTTCTCGTGTGTTTGTAATGTAATTGAGAGGTTCCCGTGGTGTAATTGTTATCGTCGTAGGAAATGGACACGGCGACACGAGTTCAAATCCTGAACGAGGCTGATTGCATTTCACATAGCACTAATACTCTTGGGAAATGTATGAATCCAATTCTTCTCCCTCCAGCTATGGGTAAATAGTAGGACAGACTGGGTTCTTCAACCTTGATGAGGCAACTAGTCTAGGAGAAGGAAAACTCTGAATTCAAACCAGTTAAACTCCGCTTAAAAATTGACCTTGTGTCATATCCTGCCCGAGCGGAGGGGTTGGTAAATATGAATGTAATTGGTGAAAAGATTTAAAAATTAATGAATGAATTACGTCAATCCAAACAGTTTGTCATAGAAGTTGTAATCCTAAGTGATTCGTTAAAAAAGTGTCTTAAACTGATGATGAGGCTCTAGTTTTAGAAATCAGGAGAGTGTGAAGTAACCCTTCATTGCGATTACTCCCAGGTCCACTCTGATCTGGAATAGTCGAGCATTTTAGGGTCCCCGCTATAGTTCAAATAGATCTGTTTGAAAATTATTCGTATTTGTTTGAATCATGAGTGAAAAAAAAATTATTAAGAAACAACGACATCAAAAGGCAAATATGAAGGTTTAATGAACGAGATTCCCTACTTCTAGGCGTAAAATAACCGTAGACGAGTTGACATGTCGTTAAAATCAATCAATTGATCAAAATTTCAAACCGAAAAAAAAAAACACAGAATAAAATGCTTCAATTGAAAAAGCAAAGGAAATATCGCAAGAAATATAAATAAAATAAAAAGACATTTACAAATTTTAAAATGATTAAAAAATTTTAATCGTAAGCAGCCCTTACCTTTTCTTGATGAGGTACGTATTATTCCTCAAATAAAACACATTTTTTTATATTTTGTTTCTTTCGTTTTTTGTTGTTGTTTTTTTTTTTGTTTTGTTTTTGTTTTTTTCATTTCTGTTGAATCCATGGGATATTTTTTCATTTCTGTTGAATCCATGGGATTTTTTTTCATTTCTGTTGAATCCATGGGATTTTTTTTTAATTTTTTAATGAAGCCAAAAAGTCAAAACATAATAAACAATTTCATAATTTCCCATTGAATTGTTTTATTAATCTCGACAAAATTTGTTGAACTTCCCGAGGTGAGATGTTTCGTGATTAGATACCTGTGTATTTAATGATTGAAAATATTTGGGGAGAAAATAATGGAAGAGATTTTTTTTAATTGTTTTAATTTCATGGGGAATTATTTTTACTTCTTTTTTTTTTCTGTCAATATTTAGTTCTTGGACCTTATTTTTTCCTATTTGGAAGCACTTTTATCCTATCTTTTTCAAATATTGCATGCTTTATTTGTTATTAACTGTGTACCTCTCGGAAATAAACTTTTAACATTTTTAAGCAACCTCGGTACGTGTTTTTTTTTTTTTTTTTTTGGAATGACGAAAAATAATATCACAACGGTAGGCTGTTGAATAAACCATTTGCTTTATTTTACCAACGGCTTTCCCGAATCGATTATTTAATGCCTCCAGGAAATCGTACTTGATGTCCGCTTAGGAAAAAATAAAATGAAATATAATAAAATCACCTCATTTCAGACAATAGATCATATCTGGAAGAATTTTCACTCTCAGTGTTGTCGAATTTGTTTTGTTTGTTTTTTTCGTTGTTATTTTTTTATTGTCTTTTTGTTTGTGTTTTTGTTTTTTTGTTTGTTGTTGTTTTTTGTTTTTTTTCGGGTTTTATTTTTTTTTTTTTTTTTTTTTTGTCATTAAAAAATAATATCCGTTCATTTCTGTTGAGTTCATGAGAATTATTTTTTCTAATGGAGCCAAACACAAATATAAACAGTAAAACATAGTCAAATATTTTATAACTTTCCATTGAATTCTTCGTTTTATTAATATCAATAAAAATGTGCAAAACTTTCTGGGTTTAAATTTTTAGCGATTTTAGTCTCTTTTAATTAATAATGATAAAAAAATATTTGGAACACAAAAAAAAATGGAACAAATTTGATCGTTTTTTGTAAATTTAATAGGGAATCGATTTTTTTCCAATTTGATTACATTTACGATTTTGTCTATTTCAAATAATGCATGGTTTATTTCTTATTAATAATATACCTTTCCGGTAACAAACTTTTAACTTTTTTAAACAATCAAGGTACGTGTGTCTTGGAATGACGAAAAATAATATCACAACGGTAGTTTGTGGAATTGAGTATTTGCTTTATTTCAACAGTTTTCCAGAATATATTATTTAATATCACCAGGAATTTGTACTTAGTGTCCGATTTGAAAAAAAAATTCATCAAATGAAACACATCTGAAAGAATTTTCACTCTCAATATTATCGGGTTTATTTATTTTTTTTTTTTTTGCGGGGAGGGAGGATTTATTTAATAAGAAATCTTTTTTTTTTTCGTTTCAAGTAAAGATTGGGTTAGTTTTTGTGTGTAATCTTCCGTTAACTGAAAATAGGACACACAGACACTTTAATCAAAGAATAACATGCTAAACTTTTCTTTTTATCATTTACATACATATGAACTACATAGGGTGCTTCATGTAGAGTAATGGTTAACAAGCTAGATTAGCTAACCATTACTAGTGAGTTCGAGTCTCATTGAGTACCCCATTCGTACAGCCTCGTGTCACATCTAAGCAAAAGCTTAGAAAATTACTACTTATGTACAACAAATTCATATTTGTTACCACCTTAACAGACTTTGACAAGAGTTGTGTACCTGTATTCACAGCAAACTGACAATCAAGTTTATCCATATTGGATTTCGTAAGCTGATTCATCTGCGCCCAAAAGTGACAGAAAGAGGTTTACTATGAAATACTAAGTAAAACTTGTAATTAATGATAATGTCTCTACACTTAGGAACTTATAAATATTTATCGGGTTGAGGCTTGAAAGAATTTTTCCCGCTGCTTTTTCTTGTCCCTACTTGTTTCGAAGTCGATTAATCGCAAGTAAAAAAAGACGACGAGATTTTTGAGTGAGAAAAAGAACGAGAAAGACATTTAGAAGCAGAAAAGAAAAAGAAAAAGTATGAGAAAGAAATTGGGTGGAAGTAAGAAGAAGAAGAAAAAAGAAAAAGAACGAGAAAGAAATTGAGAAGAACAAAAGAAAAAGAAAACGGATGAGAAGGAAATTGGGAGGAAGTAAGAAGAAGAAGAAAAAAGAACGAGGAAGAAATTGAGGAGAAGAAAATAAAAAAGAAAAAGAATGAGAAAGAAATTGGGAGGAAGTAAGAAGAAGAAGAAAAAAGAACGAGGAAGAAATTGAGGAGAAGAAAATAAAAAAGAAAAAGAATGAGAAAGAAATTGGGAGGAAGTAAGAAGAAGAAGAAAAAAGAACGAGGAAGAAATTGAGGAGAAGAAAATAAAAAAGAAAAAGAATGAGAAAGAAATTGGGAGGAAGTAAGAAGAAGAAAAAAAGAAAAAGAACGGTGAAGAAATTGTGAAGAAGAAAAGAAAAAGAAAAAGTACGAGAAAGAAATTGAGAGGAAGAAAAAAGGAAAAAGTATGAGAAAGATACTTAGGGGAAGAATAAAGAAAAGAAAAAAAAGAAAAAGAACGAGGAAGAAATTGAGAAAAGAAAACAAAAAGAAAAAGAACGAGGAAGAAATTCAGAAAAAGAAAAAACAAAAAGAAAAAAGAAAAAGAACGAGGAACAAATTGAAAAGAAGAAAAGAAAAAGAATGAGAAAGAAACTGAGAGGAAGAAAAAAGAAAAAGAAAAAAGAAAAAGAACGAGAAAGAAATTGAGTAGAAGAAAAGAAAAAGAAATAGGTCGAGAAAGAAAAAGTAAAAGAACGAGAAAGAAATTGAGAAAAAGAAAAGAAAAAGAAAGAGAAGGAAATTGAGAGAAAGAAAACAAAAAGAAAAAGAAAAAGGATAAGGAAGAAATTGAAAAGATGAAAAGAAAAACAATGAGAAAGAAACTGAGAGGAAGAAAAAGAAAAAAAGAAAAAGAAAAAAAGAGGAAGAAATTGAGAAGAAGAAAAAACAAAAAGAAAAAGAAAAAGGATAAGGAAGAAATTGAAAAGATGAAAAGAAAAAGAATGAGAAAGAAACTGAGAGGAAGAAAAAGAAAAAGAACGGGGAAGAAATTGAGAGAAAGAATACAAAAAGAAAAAGAAAGAGGAAGAAATTGAGAAAAAGAAAAAGGAAAAAGAACGAGGACGAAATTGAAAAGAAGAAAAGAAAAAGAATGAGAAAGAAACTGAGAGGATGAAAAAAAAAGAAAAAAGAAAAAGTACCAGAAAGAAATTAAGAAGAAGAAAAAACAAAAAGAAAAAAGAAAAAGAACGAGGAAGCAAGTGAGAAGAAGAAAGGAAAAAGAAAAAGTACCAGAAAGAAATTGAGAAGAAGAAAAAACAAAAAGAAAAAAGAAAAAGAACGAGGATGCAATTGAGAAGAAGAAAAAACAAAAAGAAAAAGAACGAGGAAGCAAGTGAGAAGAAAAAATGAAAAAGAAAAAGTACCAGAAAGAAATTGAGAAGAAAAAGCAAAAAGAAAAAAGAAAGGGAAAAATGCTAATTGCACGTGTAAACTAAGAGTGCTAAATTGAATTCAAGCATTAAAAGTACCTGGAATATTTAGTACTCCATTATATATATATATATATATATATATATATGTGACTAATTTTGAATGTGCATGTGTCATCATCATTATATATATATATATATATATATAGGTTCATTTAAGAGTTATCAGCAAAAGTTGTTTACACATCATACATTTGATATATATGTATAAATAGGATTTGGCATTAAATAACCCACAATGGTCGATATGCCATAAAACCCAACCAAACCAAATCATATATATTTAATATATATGTATAAGAAAGATTTGGCATTTAATAACCTACAACGGTTGATATGCCATAAAACCCAACCAAACCAAATCATATACGTTTAATATATATGTATAAAGACGATTTGGCATTAAATAACCCACAATGATTGATATGCCATAAAACCCAACCAAACCAACTCATATATATTTAATATATATGTATAAAGAGAATTTGGCATTAAATAACCTACAGTGGTTGATATACCATAAAACCTAACCAAACCAAATCCTATATGTTTAATATATATGTATAAAGAGGATTTGGCATTAAATAACATACAATGGTTGATATGCCATAAAACCCAACCAAACCTAACCATTTAACTGCGTGCAAACAAATAATTGATAAATATAATTATTTGTATTAGATAGAAATACTTGAAGCTATTCAACTTTGTAAAAAATGATTTCAGGATCGTTTAAAAATGTTATCGACAAAATGTGTTTACAAATCATACATATTCAATATATATGAACAGGATTGGGCATCAAATAACCTACAAGAGTTAATATGCCATAAAATCCTATCAAATCAAACACTATGTACATTCATAAATAGACACACAAACATTAATATATATATGTGTGTGTGTGTGTTTTCGTCTGACTGTAACTATATATATATATATATATAAGCATGCATATATATATATATATATATATATATATACGTATGTATGTATATATATATCTGTATACGAGGTCTGTCGGAAAAGTAACAGGACTGGGTGAGCTGTGTGAGCTATCGGCAAAAGAGGGATACGTGGATTGCGTTATTATTTAACATGACATCTTGGGAGTAAATAACTTTAATCTTTGCTTTCTGCTATCATTGATGTTTTTTCATGCTTTGTTTACATCGTTGTTTTACAGCTCTGAGCAGTGAGGAATGAACAAAAGCTGAAATATTTGGTCACATTAGGGAAAACTCCATCACGAACAGTTATATAATCAAGGTGATGATTTTTTTTATATCAATCATTTTTCGTTAATTATATTTTATTATTTAGTTTGGTAAGGCTTTGAACAACTCAGGGTCTCTTTAGTTCAGGTGCATAGTCAAACGGGCACTCTTACGCCAGCGCGGAAAGGATAAGACAATCATCATCGGCATAATAAAACCCCAGACAGGAAATAGGGCTGGAGTGTGGATGACGTCATGCCCAGAAAAGATGATCCTGAAAATTTGTGGATTTTAAAAAGACAGTTAGTTGAGGTCGACCGTTGAAGTTATGGGGGTCAGGCTGAGGTCAGGGCAAGCTGTGCTACCGTTTTTTATCTGACTCCATTTAGAGATTATTCAATTTTTATCCCACCTTGAAGGCCCAAAAAGAATTATACGATAGCAACAGAGACGAAGACGTTTTTTTTTTTTTTTTTTTTAGTTTTTCCTTTATTTCCTGGGTTCAACAACCATTCAATGGGTGTGAGAATTATCCCTGAATACAATTGAAATGGTTGAATCCCTAGTCAAGGTGTTTAAAAAGGTGTTAATCGTTTCTTGGTATATATGTGTCCTCATTTGGTATTTTAAAGCTTTAACAACGTGTTAGTCCAAGTCCAGTGTTTTAGTTCGTGGTTCGATAGGTCTATTTCGTAGCTTTTTATATTTTGGCATACTGTTAACGGAGATGGCTGCAACTAGTGAAAGGTTAGCCCAACGTGGCGCCTTAGAGCGGCCACGTTGGCTTCCACTAGCAGTCGGGAGATTTAGATGTTGTCACTTCGCCGGTCACTGCTGAAAGGGAGAATGAGCTTCCTCCTTTTATCGGGAGGACCCTTTTTCTTTACGCATGCGTCGCCCCTTTTTCCTGTCAGAGGCCTCTGGGAGTTTCTGCATATCTTAATAATTTTCTTTTTTAATTCAATTTAATTTTTATTTATTTCTTTATTCCCAACAAAGGTAGCAGTTGAGTTTTTCGTATCTCTACTGGCAGAGATCTTAAGCACCACAAGATGCGCTGCGTATGCGGGGGAGTCAGCATTGTATGGTTAGCATAGGCTTTTAAGAATTGTGTTTCTCTCCTCGTGTCACCAAGGACTGAAGGTAGAAAAAATAAACTCGTTCGTACCGCCTGTATTTGTATTATTATTATTCAAGTATATTCATACTTCATGATTATACGTGGTGAATTCAATAAGTTTCCAGACTTTTTTGTACAGACATTTAAAATTGGCACAGTATGTTATTGCTATATATCTTATGGGATGACTGACCAGTTTTTATGATTTCACGTTCAAATGAACAGCTAGAGCAGCAATTGGAATACACCCGACTAAAGACTGATTGTCACAGCTGGTGAATTTCAAAAATGCAAAACGATATGCAATAAAATTCTGTTTTAAACTTGGAAAAAAATGCCACAGAAACGTATGGAATGCTTCAGACTGCTTTTGGACCATCTTGCATGAATCGAGCATCAGTTTTTGAGTGGTATCAGAGATTCAAGGATTCAAGTCTGTGAGGGATTGTTATATTTTGACCTTTTGACCCGGCCAAAAATGCCATTCCAAGGTGATGCACTGGAAGGAGGTGACACATTCTAATGGCAGTTATGAGAGGAAATCGCGTGGGCGGAAATTGGCAGTTGAAATGGGACGAGGTAAAAAAATTCCCATGGTACACTCATAGACTGACGCACCGAAAGAGAGTGACCTCTGAACTGCATGACAGTTATTTCCGCTTGATGACGATTAAACATGCAATTTCAAAGATCGAGTGGGCGATCGAGTGGGCGTTGAACTATTATATAACTCAGTCAAGACAGAAGACAAGACAGTTGAGTTCGACGGCCAGTTGCAGTGACTGTTGGAGACAGAGTTATAGACGAGATGTGGTAAGGAAAGCCACACCCGGCCGAGGGGGCCCTCGGGAAGCCCTGATGAGTTGGGGTCCAGAGAAGAGGCTGATAAGATGCAGTAAAGAAAGCCAGCTCCCGGCAGAGTGGACCCCATGGCCTTCGGTTGAGCATGTGGAGAACGAGAAAGACACAACGCTGACGGCCATAAGTTTGGGGTCAAAATATTTCAGTTATGTTCGGTCTCCAGCTCCCTCTCACACGCAAACCTTGAATAACCTTTTCGAACCCTTACAAATAAAGTGAGAGGTATATATATTTATAAAGAAGTCTTCCTGCGTCTTTATCATTGCGTCTGTTATTCATTGCGTCAGTATGTATCCTGCATGAACATGTATATGAGAATACAACAGGATGATGAGAGGTGTGAGAGGAGTAAGGAAGTCAATAGACCAGAGTTGATTGGCCAAACGGTTAGGGTTAGGGTTACTATATTGAGGTTTTAAGGGAGTTCAGGAAGAGATTCCTAGGGTAGAGGCCAGCACTCTTCAGATCGGGTTAGTGGCATTTCCATCAGGACAACGCACCAGTCCACAACTCCATCCTTGTCACAGACTATTTGACCAAGATGGGCATCCCTGTGACTTTTGGTTATTCCCTAAGCTCAGAGGCTGTAGTTATGAGACAATCGAGGAGATGAAAGAGGCTGTGACGAAGGTCATTGACACGCTCACACAAGAGGACTTCCACGGAGCCTTCCAGAAATTGTTGGAACTGTACAACAAGTGCATTGCAGCCGGAGGAGATTACTTCGAAGGGGACTACAGTTTCATGTGTGTACTATCAATAAAAGCTCCCATACGAAAAAAATCTGGAAACTTATTTAATGATCCTCGTACAACAAAACATTTGAAATGCTTCAGGAAGTGTATGTCGGGCACGTGTTTTTAATTGGCACTAGAGGTTCAAAGGGGGGCGCGAGGAAGTGAAAGAAGATTCAGGAGCGGGAGGCCTTCAACTAGAAAGACTAAAATCAGTGTCAAGCAGGTAAGACAGATAGTGTGTAGCAATCGTCAGATGACTTTTCGACTGATCGTATGTCAACTGGACATGAAAAAGGATAATGTTGGAAGATAATCACCAAAAATATAATCATTGGGAAAGTCTACACAAAAATGGATCCAAGATTGCTAAATAATGATCGGAAGGAATGGTATATGCATGAGTGTCAGAACATCATCAAGTGTCTTCAAATTGAACTAGATTTGCTTTGTTGAGTCATCACTGGTGATGAGACATGGACTTTTGAGTATGACTCGGAAACCAAACGCCAGAGAAGTCGTTGAGGCCGAAGCAAGCAAGACAGTCAAAGTCATGTTGATCACGTTCTTCGATATGAGGGTCACCGGCCACAGCAAGATCTTGCCACCGAGCCAGACGATCAATCAGTAAGTCTACAAAGAGATTTTGCGACGTATGCTTCGTTCAGTGAGCGATAAAAGAAGAGAAAGGTGGCATGACAAATCGTGACTGCTGCACTCCCACAATGCACCTGTTCACACCATTCTGGACTTCCGGTTGTACCTAGCCGTGAGAAACATCGCAGGACGGAATATTTTCCTTATTCACCGTATCTTGCTCTGAGTGACTTTTTCCAAGCTCAACGAGATGATCAAGGGGACCTCTTTTAAAGAAGTGAATACTCTCAAGAGGGTTGTTACCACGGAATTAAGGGGTATCCCAGAAGAATCCTTTCAGCAGTGCATAGAACCGTAACAGAGAAGGGTGGGTAAGTGCATTAGATTCCAGGAAGTATATTTGCCTCGGCTTCCTATCGGACTGGACTTGACACAAGGTCAAATGACCCGAAAGTTGAATTATAGTGGGGATTAGGGGAGAAGAAGGTCGATCCCGAGCCGAGGTTCGAACCCTGCTGGTATAAACTGATCATCGGCTAACTTAGTTCAATGAGAGCCAATGAGCCTAGCTGAATATGGACCCAAACATGAGTCCATTAAACTCGAGGAGGATTACTTTGAAGTTGAAACCTTGGAGTTGGTTGTTTGTAATTGAAATAAATTGTTACTTTTCAGGAACACCTCATATATATATATATATATATATGTGTGTGTGTGTGTGTGTGTGTGTACAAATTGATAGAAAGAGAAAGATACATCTTGCATGAATCGAGCATCGGTTTTTTGAGTGGCATAAGAGATTCAAGGAAGGCAGGGAGTCTGTGAGGGATGATGAGAGGTGTGGAAGGAGTAAGGAAGTCAATACACTAGAGTTGATTGGCCAAACGGTTAGGGTTGAGGTTTTAAGGGTGTTCAGGAAGAGATTCCGTTGGAAGAGGCCAGCACTCTTCAAATCGGCTCAGTAGCATTTCCACCAGGACAATGCACCAGTCCACAACTCCATCCTTGTCACAGACTATTTGACCAAAATGGGCATTAACACAGTTCCTCAGCCTCCCAATAGTCCAGACCTTGCTCCCTGTGACTTTTGGTTATTCCCTAAGCTCAGAGGTTGTCGTTATGAGACAATTGAGGAGATGAAAGAGGCTGTGACGAAGGTCATTGACACGCTCACTCAAGAGGACTTCCATGGGGCCTTCTAGAAGTTGTTGGAACGGTACAAGTGCATTGCAGTCGGAGGAGATTACTTCGAAGGGCACTAGAGTTTCATGTGTACTATAAGTAAAAGTGCCCATACGAAAAAAAAATCTGGAAACTTATTTAATGATCCTCGTATATGTGCATATGCACTAGGGTCACTCAATAAATAAGGTGAATTTTGTAAAGGAGTTAGCCGTATGAAGCATTGTTTATAGTTGCAGCTAATAGTGATGGGTCCTTTCAAATCTTAAAAGACTATCAGCAAGACCTTCTTTACTGACCACTACGAGATTAAAATAATTTTTGCAATATACCAATTCCAAACAATGTGGAGTTTCCATTTATGAAAAAAATCTGAAAAAAGTATTTTGCTTTTTAAAAAAAATTCACCTTATTTATTGAATGACCCTCGTCAATATATATACATATAGATATATACAGGTTGACCAAAAAAAAACAGAACCCATTATTACTTCTACAAAAATATATGAGTTCTGTTTTTTTTGGGGGGGGGTCACCCTATATATCTATGTATATATATAGGGTGACCCCCAAAAACACAGAACTCGAACGGATGTATGTAAACAATAGTAATTTTGATTCATAACCGTTTAAAATGTACTTCGTAGCTAATATCTCCTCGTGGCTAAATGGTTAGAAACTTTGGCTTGGCGTTTGAGTCCATCGAGTTTCGATCCCAACTACGGGGAGATATTGTCTAGCCACACTGATGAGTTCTGATAGAACGAAACCGATCTGTCTATGGATTACTATATATATATATATAGGTATTATTCGGCCCAGTTAAACAATGTTGGGAGTAATTCCTTCAGGACAAGAAAATCATTCAGAAGCTGAACATTTAAATTTTCCTGGTAGAGAACTCAATGTAATTGATTTTACAAAGCAATATTTCTTTAAAGAAAAACCAAAGACCGGTTTGTTTTTTTTTTTTTTGGTTCACACCAGAAACGAAAAACAGGATGGAAATAAATTTATAATCCTAAAATAACCGGTCTTTCGTTTTTTCTTTAAAGATGGACCCCCACACATGGCCGTACAAAAGCAGGACGACCAGCACGAACATACATTCAGCAACTATGTGAGGATACGGGATGTTGTCCAGAAGACCTGCCTGAGGCGATGAATGATAGGGAAAAGTGGCGAGAGAGGGTCAGGGATATCCGTGCTACCAGCATGACATGATGATGATGATAATTTATGTATGTATGAATGTATGTGTGTGTATGTGTGTGTACGCACACGGATATGTATATAGTTGACCTTAGTCGAAAGTGACCCGAAGGCGCTCTTTTCAATAGCTACAACACCGAGGTGAAGGGAAAGACGTTACGCCATTTCCTGGATTGTTCCACGTTACCCTTGATCCTTACCTTATAATGCTGAGTGTTTAGCAAGGAGTCATCAAGTACCATTTTTGAGTTTTTGGTATGACTCGATCTAGGATTAGACCCAGACTCTCGGACCAGTGGCAAACACCCTACTCATAAGGCCAATGGCCCAGTGGTTAGAGTGTTCACCAAAGGCCCGAGAGATCGGGGTTCAATCCCAAGTCGTGTCATACCAAAGACTCAAAAATGGACTTGATGCTTCTTTGCTTAACACTCAGCATTATAAGGTATGTATTTAGGGTAAAGTGGAGCAATCCAAGAAAAGGAGTGGCACCCTTCCCTAGTCCTCGGTGAAGTTGCTATTAAAAGGGAGCCTTCCAGTCCCCCTCGACTACGAGTATATATATATATATATATATATATATATATATATATACTGTAAGCCTGTAAGGTTTTCGATGTAACAACGGTCCATAATGATAGTAATGTCTCAATTTACTTAAAAAGTGAAAAATTAAAATTAGCATTTCTCTATTACTTTTGTTATATCGGAAATTTGATTTATTGATAAATGACGTTCAGTGCGAATCCAGATCCCACAAAATTATCATTCAGCATCAGAATGAACTGAAAGTTGATTTATTTTCTAAGTTAAAGCATTTTAAGCATATTCCACAGATAAATATTTTGATTTCTTGGATTTCTCTTACTTTCATCATTATCGCTATCAAGTTGTGCCGACTGGATGGATTCTTTTGACTCTCTCACACCATCCGTCCCTATCGGCCATTACTCTGGTAATTCCTTGAGATATCAACCACTGTCCGCACAGAGTTGGTGATTGTAATTTTTTGCTGGTCAGCTATCACTGGTGTGTCCATGGGTAGAAGTCCATTGGAGAACGTCGCTTATGAGTTCGTCCTTAATTCTCTAGCAATGAAACACACATTTAAGTTCAATAGATATGATGCACTTCGTCCGACCGTGGTACTACTTCGCGAATCAGGTCGGGTGTGTCTTGTCTATTGCTACGGTAGTCGTCCAGGCTGCCTGACGTAAGTGCTATGGAAGCCCAACATTTGCGTCACACGGCCAAAACTGGCATACTCCTTGAGCCCCAGCTCCTTGAGTGACCCATTTATATGGCCTTGTGCCACATCTAAGCAAAAACATGTGGGTGGTATTTCTATAGCACCCAGTAGATGGGATAATTAGCATGGTAAGACATTAGCTAGATGGAGCTACCATTACCACTTGCCTATGTTCACTTGCATCACTCAGGTGACAGTTGAAAATGTGGGGGGTATTTTTGCTGCCTCTTGTAGATGGGATAATTGTTGTATAGCCATGAACAACTATACATACACATATGCATGCAGAAACATAACGACGCAATAACGACGAGCGGACACAGTTCTTTAAAAAAAATGTACCTCTCACTTTATTCGAAAGGGTTGTGTGTGAGAGGTGAGTTAGAGACTGAACAAAGACTGAAACATATTGACCCCCCACCTCCAGCTCCTCAGGCCATAGAAGTGTGTCTTTTTCGTTCTCCTGGGCTGCTCAACCGGGGGCTTGGGCCCAGCCTCTCTGCTGAGAGCTGGTTATCACAGTTCGATCTGGAACACTGACTTCAAGCTCTGAACTCCAACTGATCTGAACTTCCTGTCGCCGGGGTTATATAATAATTTGACATCCACCTACTTCCTACTAGCGTCACAATTCACACTCAATTCAATCCCTCGACTGTCAAGGTCACCCCTTATCTCCTGATATCTTCGACCGGATGCACCTATTATTTACACAGGTACATTTCTTCTTTTGACAGCTTGGCCGGGTCGGAGGTCAGTATGCAACATAATAACTATGGTAAGACATTAGCTAGATGGAGCAACAGTTACCACTTGTCTAAGTTCACTTGCACCACACAGGTGACAGTTTAAATTGTGGGAGGTTATTTCTTCAGCAGCCTCTTGTTGATGGGATAAGTATGGTAACACATTAGCTTGATGGAGCTACCGTAACTACTTGCACCACATAGGTGACAGTTGAAAATGTGGGAGGTATTTCTGGAGCTCCTTGTAGATGGAATAATAAGTATGGTAAGACATTAGCTAGACGGAGCAACAGTTACCACTTGTCTAAGTTCACTTGCACCACACAGGTGACAGTTGAAAATGTGGGAGGTATTTCTGCAGCTCCTTGTAGATAGAATAATAACTATGGTAAGACATTAGCTAGATGGAGCAACAGTTACCACTTGTCTAAGTTCACTTGCACCACACAGGTGACAGTTTAAATTGTGGGAGGTTATTTCTTCAGCAGCCTCTTGTTGATGGGATAAGTATGGTAACACATTAGCTTGATGGAGCTACCGTAACTACTTGCACCACATAGGTGACAGTTGAAAATGTGGGAGGTATTTCTGCAGCTCCTTGTAGATGGAATAATAAGTATGGTAAGACATTAGCTAGATGGAGCAACAGTTACCACTTATCTAAGTTCACTTGCACCACACAGGTGACAGTTGAAAATGTGGGAGGTATTTCTGCAGCTCCTTGTAGATGGAATAATAAGTATGGTAAGACATTAGCTAGATGGAGCAACAGTTACCACTTGTCTAAGTTCACTTGCACCACACAGGTGACAGTTTAAATTGTGGGAGGTTATTTCTTCAGCAGCCTCTTGTTGATGGGATAAGTATGGTAACACATTAGCTTGATGGAGCTACCGTAACTACTTGCACCACATAGGTGACAGTTGAAAATGTGGGAGGTATTTCTGCAGCTCCTTGTAGATGGAATAATAAGTATGGTAAGACATTAGCTAGATGGAGCAACAGTTACCACTTGTCTAAGTTCACTTGCACCACACAGGTGACAGTTGAAAATGTGGGAGGTATTTCTGCAGCTCCTTGTAGATGGAATAATAAGTATGGTAAGACATTAGCTAGATGGAGCAACAGTTACCACTTGTCTAAGTTCACTTGCACCACACAGGTGACAGTTGAAAATGTGGGAGGTATTTCTGCAGCTCCTTGTAGATGGAATAATAACTATGGTAAGACATTAGCTTGATGGAGCAACAGTTACCACTTATCTAAGTTCACTTGCACCACACAGGTGACAGTTTAAATTGTGGGAGGTTATTTCTTCAGCAGCCTCTTGTTGATGGGATAAGTATGGTAACACATTAGCTTGATGGAGCTACCGTAACTACTTGCACCACATAGGTGACAGTTGAAAATGTGGGAGGTATTTCTGCAGCTCCTTGTAGATGGAATAATAAGTATGGTAAGACATTAGCTAGATGGAGCAACAGTTACCACTTGTCTAAGTTCACTTGCACCACACAGGTGACAGTTTAAATTGTGGGAGGTTATTTCTTCAGCAGCCTCTTGTTGATGGGATAAGTATGGTAACACATTAGCTTGATGGAGCTACCGTAACTACTTGCACCACATAGGTGACAGTTGAAAATGTGGGAGGTATTTCTGCAGCTTCTTGTAGATAGAATAATAAGTATGGTAAGACATTAGCTAGATGGAGCAACAGTTACCACTTGTCTAAGTTCACTTGCACCACACAGGTGACAGTTTAAATTGTGGGAGGTTATTTCTTCAGCAGCCTCTTGTTGATGGGATAAGTATGGTAACACATTAGCTTGATGGAGCTACCGTAACTACTTGCACCACATAGGTGACAGTTGAAAATGTGGGAGGTATTTCTGCAGCTTCTTGTAGATAGAATAATAAGTATGGTAAGACATTAGCTAGATGGAGCAACAGTTACCACTTGTCTAAGTTCACTTGCACCACACAGGTGACAGTTTAAATTGTGGGAGGTTATTTCTTCAGCAGCCTCTTGTTGATGGGATAAGTATGGTAACACATTAGCTTGATGGAGCTACCGTAACTACTTGCACCACATAGGTGACAGTTAAAAATGTGGGAGGTATTTCTGCAGCTTCTTGTAGATGGAATAATAAGTATGGTAAGACATTAGCTAGATGGAGCAACAGTTACCACTTGTCTAAGTTCACTTGCACCACACAGGTGACAGTTGAAAATGTGGGAGGTATTTCTGCAGCTCCTTGTAGATGGAATAATAAGTATGGTAAGACATTAGCTAGATGGAGCAACAGTTACCACTTGTCTAAGTTCACTTGCACCACACAGGTGACAGTTGAAAATGTGGGAGGTATTTCTGCAGCTCCTTGTAGATGGAATAATAACTATGGTAAGACATTAGCTAGATGGAGCAACAGTTACCACTTGTCTAAGTTCACTTGCACCACGCAGGTGACAGTTTAAATTGTGGGAGGTTATTTCTTCAGCAGCCTCTTGTTGATGGGATAAGTATGGTAACACATTAGCTTGATGGAGCTACCGTAACTACTTGCACCACATAGGTGACAGTTGAAAATGTGGGAGGTATTTCTGCAGCTCCTTGTAGATGGAATAATAAGTATGGTAAGACATTAGCTAGATGGAGCAACAGTTACCACTTGTCTAAGTTCACTTGCACCACACAGGTGACAGTTGAAAATGTGGGAGGTATTTCTGCAGCTCCTTGTAGATGGAATAATAAGTATGGTAAGACATTAGCTAGATGGAGCAACAGTTACCACTTGTCTAAGTTCACTTGCACCACATAGGTGACAGTTGAAAATGTGGGAGGTATTTCTGCAGCTCCTTGTAGATGGAATAATAAGTATGGTAAGACATTAGCTAGATGGAGCAACAGTTACCACTTGTCTAAGTTCACTTGCACCACACAGGTGACAGTTGAAAATGTGGGAGGTATTTCTGCAGCTCCTTGTAGATGGAATAATGAGTATGGTAAGACATTAGCTAGATGGAGCAACAGTTACCACTTGTCTAAGTTCACTTGCACCACACAGGTGACAGTTGAAAATGTGGGAGGTATTTCTGCAGCTCCTTGTAGATAGAATAATAACTATGGTAAGACATTAGCTAGATGGAGCAACAGTTACCACTTGTCTAAGTTCACTTGCACCACACAGGTGACAGTTTAAATTGTGGGAGGTTATTTCTTCAGCAGCCTCTTGTTGATGGGATAAGTATGGTAACACATTAGCTTGATGGAGCTACCGTAACTACTTGCACCACATAGGTGACAGTTGAAAATGTGGGAGGTATTTCTGCAGCTCCTTGTAGATGGAATAATAAGTATGGTAAGACATTAGCTAGATGGAGCAACAGTTACCACTTATCTAAGTTCACTTGCACCACACAGGTGACAGTTGAAAATGTGGGAGGTATTTCTGCAGCTCCTTGTAGATGGAATAATAAGTATGGTAAGACATTAGCTAGATGGAGCAACAGTTACCACTTGTCTAAGTTCACTTGCACCACACAGGTGACAGTTTAAATTGTGGGAGGTTATTTCTTCAGCAGCCTCTTGTTGATGGGATAAGTATGGTAACACATTAGCTTGATGGAGCTACCGTAACTACTTGCACCACATAGGTGACAGTTGAAAATGTGGGAGGTATTTCTGCAGCTCCTTGTAGATGGAATAATAAGTATGGTAAGACATTAGCTAGATGGAGCAACAGTTACCACTTGTCTAAGTTCACTTGCACCACACAGGTGACAGTTGAAAATGTGGGAGGTATTTCTGCAGCTCCTTGTAGATGGAATAATAAGTATGGTAAGACATTAGCTAGATGGAGCAACAGTTACCACTTGTCTAAGTTCACTTGCACCACACAGGTGACAGTTGAAAATGTGGGAGGTATTTCTGCAGCTCCTTGTAGATGGAATAATAACTATGGTAAGACATTAGCTTGATGGAGCAACAGTTACCACTTATCTAAGTTCACTTGCACCACACAGGTGACAGTTTAAATTGTGGGAGGTTATTTCTTCAGCAGCCTCTTGTTGATGGGATAAGTATGGTAATACATTAGCTTGATGGAGCTACCGTAACTACTTGCACCACATAGGTGACAGTTGAAAATGTGGGAGGTATTTCTGCAGCTCCTTGTAGATGGAATAATAAGTATGGTAAGACATTAGCTAGATGGAGCAACAGTTACCACTTGTCTAAGTTCACTTGCACCACACAGGTGACAGTTTAAATTGTGGGAGGTTATTTCTTCAGCAGCCTCTTGTTGATGGGATAAGTATGGTAACACATTAGCTTGATGGAGCTACCGTAACTACTTGCACCACATAGGTGACAGTTGAAAATGTGGGAGGTATTTCTGCAGCTTCTTGTAGATAGAATAATAAGTATGGTAAGACATTAGCTAGATGGAGCAACAGTTACCACTTGTCTAAGTTCACTTGCACCACACAGGTGACAGTTTAAATTGTGGGAGGTTATTTCTTCAGCAGCCTCTTGTTGATGGGATAAGTATGGTAACACATTAGCTTGATGGAGCTACCGTAACTACTTGCACCACATAGGTGACAGTTGAAAATGTGGGAGGTATTTCTGCAGCTTCTTGTAGATAGAATAATAAGTATGGTAAGACATTAGCTAGATGGAGCAACAGTTACCACTTGTCTAAGTTCACTTGCACCACACAGGTGACAGTTTAAATTGTGGGAGGTTATTTCTTCAGCAGCCTCTTGTTGATGGGATAAGTATGGTAACACATTAGCTTGATGGAGCTACCGTAACTACTTGCACCACATAGGTGACAGTTAAAAATGTGGGAGGTATTTCTGCAGCTTCTTGTAGATGGAATAATAAGTATGGTAAGACATTAGCTAGATGGAGCAACAGTTACCACTTGTCTAAGTTCACTTGCACCACACAGGTGACAGTTGAAAATGTGGGAGGTATTTCTGCAGCTCCTTGTAGATGGAATAATAAGTATGGTAAGACATTAGCTAGATGGAGCAACAGTTACCACTTGTCTAAGTTCACTTGCACCACACAGGTGACAGTTGAAAATGTGGGAGGTATTTCTGCAGCTCCTTGTAGATGGAATAATAACTATGGTAAGACATTAGCTAGATGGAGCAACAGTTACCACTTGTCTAAGTTCACTTGCACCACGCAGGTGACAGTTTAAATTGTGGGAGGTTATTTCTTCAGCAGCCTCTTGTTGATGGGATAAGTATGGTAACACATTAGCTTGATGGAGCTACCGTAACTACTTGCACCACATAGGTGACAGTTGAAAATGTGGGAGGTATTTCTGCAGCTCCTTGTAGATGGAATAATAAGTATGGTAAGACATTAGCTAGATGGAGCAACAGTTACCACTTGTCTAAGTTCACTTGCACCACACAGGTGACAGTTGAAAATGTGGGAGGTATTTCTGCAGCTCCTTGTAGATGGAATAATAAGTATGGTAAGACATTAGCTAGATGGAGCAACAGTTACCACTTGTCTAAGTTCACTTGCACCACATAGGTGACAGTTGAAAATGTGGGAGGTATTTCTGCAGCTCCTTGTAGATGGAATAATAAGTATGGTAAGACATTAGCTAGATGGAGCAACAGTTACCACTTGTCTAAGTTCACTTGCACCACACAGGTGACAGTTGAAAATGTGGGAGGTATTTCTGCAGCTCCTTGTAGATGGAATAATGAGTATGGTAAGACATTAGCTAGATGGAGCAACAGTTACCACTTGTCTAAGTTCACTTGCACCACACAGGTGACAGTTGAAAATGTGGGAGGTATTTCTGCAGCTCCTTGTAGATAGAATAATAACTATGGTAAGACATTAGCTAGATGGAGCAACAGTTACCACTTGTCTAAGTTCACTTGCACCACACAGGTGACAGTTTAAATTGTGGGAGGTTATTTCTTCAGCAGCCTCTTGTTGATGGGATAAGTATGGTAACACATTAGCTTGATGGAGCTACCGTAACTACTTGCACCACATAGGTGACAGTTGAAAATGTGGGAGGTATTTCTGCAGCTCCTTGTAGATGGAATAATAAGTATGGTAAGACATTAGCTAGATGGAGCAACAGTTACCACTTGTCTAAGTTCACTTGCACCACACAGGTGACAGTTGAAAATGTGGGAGGTATTTCTGCAGCTCCTTGTAGATGGAATAATGAGTATGGTAAGACATTAGCTAGATGGAGCAACAGTTACCACTTGTCTAAGTTCACTTGCACCACACAGGTGACAGTTGAAAATGTGGGAGGTATTTCTGCAGCTCCTTGTAGATAGAATAATAACTATGGTAAGACATTAGCTAGATGGAGCAACAGTTACCACTTGTCTAAGTTCACTTGCACCACACAGGTGACAGTTTAAATTGTGGGAGGTTATTTCTTCAGCAGCCTCTTGTTGATGGGATAAGTATGGTAACACATTAGCTTGATGGAGCTACCGTAACTACTTGCACCACATAGGTGACAGTTGAAAATGTGGGAGGTATTTCTGCAGCTCCTTGTAGATGGAATAATAAGTATGGTAAGACATTAGCTAGATGGAGCAACAGTTACCACTTATCTAAGTTCACTTGCACCACACAGGTGACAGTTGAAAATGTGGGAGGTATTTCTGCAGCTCCTTGTAGATGGAATAATAAGTATGGTAAGACATTAGCTAGATGGAGCAACAGTTACCACTTGTCTAAGTTCACTTGCACCACACAGGTGACAGTTTAAATTGTGGGAGGTTATTTCTTCAGCAGCCTCTTGTTGATGGGATAAGTATGGTAACACATTAGCTTGATGGAGCTACCGTAACTACTTGCACCACATAGGTGACAGTTGAAAATGTGGGAGGTATTTCTGCAGCTCCTTGTAGATGGAATAATAAGTATGGTAAGACATTAGCTAGATGGAGCAACAGTTACCACTTGTCTAAGTTCACTTGCACCACACAGGTGACAGTTGAAAATGTGGGAGGTATTTCTGCAGCTCCTTGTAGATGGAATAATAAGTATGGTAAGACATTAGCTAGATGGAGCAACAGTTACCACTTGTCTAAGTTCACTTGCACCACACAGGTGACAGTTGAAAATGTGGGAGGTATTTCTGCAGCTCCTTGTAGATGGAATAATAACTATGGTAAGACATTAGCTTGATGGAGCAACAGTTACCACTTATCTAAGTTCACTTGCACCACACAGGTGACAGTTTAAATTGTGGGAGGTTATTTCTTCAGCAGCCTCTTGTTGATGGGATAAGTATGGTAACACATTAGCTTGATGGAGCTACCGTAACTACTTGCACCACATAGGTGACAGTTGAAAATGTGGGAGGTATTTCTGCAGCTCCTTGTAGATGGAATAATAAGTATGGTAAGACATTAGCTAGATGGAGCAACAGTTACCACTTGTCTAAGTTCACTTGCACCACACAGGTGACAGTTTAAATTGTGGGAGGTTATTTCTTCAGCAGCCTCTTGTTGATGGGATAAGTATGGTAACACATTAGCTTGATGGAGCTACCGTAACTACTTGCACCACATAGGTGACAGTTGAAAATGTGGGAGGTATTTCTGCAGCTTCTTGTAGATAGAATAATAAGTATGGTAAGACATTAGCTAGATGGAGCAACAGTTACCACTTGTCTAAGTTCACTTGCACCACACAGGTGACAGTTTAAATTGTGGGAGGTTATTTCTTCAGCAGCCTCTTGTTGATGGGATAAGTATGGTAACACATTAGCTTGATGGAGCTACCGTAACTACTTGCACCACATAGGTGACAGTTGAAAATGTGGGAGGTATTTCTGCAGCTTCTTGTAGATAGAATAATAAGTATGGTAAGACATTAGCTAGATGGAGCAACAGTTACCACTTGTCTAAGTTCACTTGCACCACGCAGGTGACAGTTTAAATTGTGGGAGGTTATTTCTTCAGCAGCCTCTTGTTGATGGGATAAGTATGGTAACACATTAGCTTGATGGAGCTACCGTAACTACTTGCACCACATAGGTGACAGTTGAAAATGTGGGAGGTATTTCTGCAGCTCCTTGTAGATGGAATAATAAGTATGGTAAGACATTAGCTAGATGGAGCAACAGTTACCACTTGTCTAAGTTCACTTGCACCACACAGGTGACAGTTGAAAATGTGGGAGGTATTTCTGCAGCTCCTTGTAGATGGAATAATAAGTATGGTAAGACATTAGCTAGATGGAGCAACAGTTACCACTTGTCTAAGTTCACTTGCACCACATAGGTGACAGTTGAAAATGTGGGAGGTATTTCTGCAGCTCCTTGTAGATGGAATAATAAGTATGGTAAGACATTAGCTAGATGGAGCAACAGTTACCACTTGTCTAAGTTCACTTGCACCACACAGGTGACAGTTGAAAATGTGGGAGGTATTTCTGCAGCTCCTTGTAGATGGAATAATGAGTATGGTAAGACATTAGCTAGATGGAGCAACAGTTACCACTTGTCTAAGTTCACTTGCACCACACAGGTGACAGTTGAAAATGTGGGAGGTATTTCTGCAGCTCCTTGTAGATAGAATAATAACTATGGTAAGACATTAGCTAGATGGAGCAACAGTTACCACTTGTCTAAGTTCACTTGCACCACACAGGTGACAGTTTAAATTGTGGGAGGTTATTTCTTCAGCAGCCTCTTGTTGATGGGATAAGTATGGTAACACATTAGCTTGATGGAGCTACCGTAACTACTTGCACCACATAGGTGACAGTTGAAAATGTGGGAGGTATTTCTGCAGCTCCTTGTAGATGGAATAATAAGTATGGTAAGACATTAGCTAGATGGAGCAACAGTTACCACTTGTCTAAGTTCACTTGCACCACACAGGTGACAGTTGAAAATGTGGGAGGTATTTCTGCAGCTCCTTGTAGATGGAATAATGAGTATGGTAAGACATTAGCTAGATGGAGCAACAGTTACCACTTGTCTAAGTTCACTTGCACCACACAGGTGACAGTTGAAAATGTGGGAGGTATTTCTGCAGCTCCTTGTAGATAGAATAATAACTATGGTAAGACATTAGCTAGATGGAGCAACAGTTACCACTTGTCTAAGTTCACTTGCACCACACAGGTGACAGTTTAAATTGTGGGAGGTTATTTCTTCAGCAGCCTCTTGTTGATGGGATAAGTATGGTAACACATTAGCTTGATGGAGCTACCGTAACTACTTGCACCACATAGGTGACAGTTGAAAATGTGGGAGGTATTTCTGCAGCTCCTTGTAGATGGAATAATAAGTATGGTAAGACATTAGCTAGATGGAGCAACAGTTACCACTTATCTAAGTTCACTTGCACCACACAGGTGACAGTTGAAAATGTGGGAGGTATTTCTGCAGCTCCTTGTAGATGGAATAATAAGTATGGTAAGACATTAGCTAGATGGAGCAACAGTTACCACTTGTCTAAGTTCACTTGCACCACACAGGTGACAGTTTAAATTGTGGGAGGTTATTTCTTCAGCAGCCTCTTGTTGATGGGATAAGTATGGTAACACATTAGCTTGATGGAGCTACCGTAACTACTTGCACCACATAGGTGACAGTTGAAAATGTGGGAGGTATTTCTGCAGCTCCTTGTAGATGGAATAATAAGTATGGTAAGACATTAGCTAGATGGAGCAACAGTTACCACTTGTCTAAGTTCACTTGCACCACACAGGTGACAGTTGAAAATGTGGGAGGTATTTCTGCAGCTCCTTGTAGATGGAATAATAAGTATGGTAAGACATTAGCTAGATGGAGCAACAGTTACCACTTGTCTAAGTTCACTTGCACCACACAGGTGACAGTTGAAAATGTGGGAGGTATTTCTGCAGCTCCTTGTAGATGGAATAATAACTATGGTAAGACATTAGCTTGATGGAGCAACAGTTACCACTTATCTAAGTTCACTTGCACCACACAGGTGACAGTTTAAATTGTGGGAGGTTATTTCTTCAGCAGCCTCTTGTTGATGGGATAAGTATGGTAACACATTAGCTTGATGGAGCTACCGTAACTACTTGCACCACATAGGTGACAGTTGAAAATGTGGGAGGTATTTCTGCAGCTCCTTGTAGATGGAATAATAAGTATGGTAAGACATTAGCTAGATGGAGCAACAGTTACCACTTGTCTAAGTTCACTTGCACCACACAGGTGACAGTTTAAATTGTGGGAGGTTATTTCTTCAGCAGCCTCTTGTTGATGGGATAAGTATGGTAACACATTAGCTTGATGGAGCTACCGTAACTACTTGCACCACATAGGTGACAGTTGAAAATGTGGGAGGTATTTCTGCAGCTTCTTGTAGATAGAATAATAAGTATGGTAAGACATTAGCTAGATGGAGCAACAGTTACCACTTGTCTAAGTTCACTTGCACCACACAGGTGACAGTTTAAATTGTGGGAGGTTATTTCTTCAGCAGCCTCTTGTTGATGGGATAAGTATGGTAACACATTAGCTTGATGGAGCTACCGTAACTACTTGCACCACATAGGTGACAGTTGAAAATGTGGGAGGTATTTCTGCAGCTTCTTGTAGATAGAATAATAAGTATGGTAAGACATTAGCTAGATGGAGCAACAGTTACCACTTGTCTAAGTTCACTTGCACCACACAGGTGACAGTTTAAATTGTGGGAGGTTATTTCTTCAGCAGCCTCTTGTTGATGGGATAAGTATGGTAACACATTAGCTTGATGGAGCTACCGTAACTACTTGCACCACATAGGTGACAGTTGAAAATGTGGGAGGTATTTCTGCAGCTTCTTGTAGATAGAATAATAAGTATGGTAAGACATTAGCTAGATGGAGCAACAGTTACCACTTGTCTAAGTTCACTTGCACCACACAGGTGACAGTTTAAATTGTGGGAGGTTATTTCTTCAGCAGCCTCTTGTTGATGGGATAAGTATGGTAACACATTAGCTTGATGGAGCTACCGTAACTACTTGCACCACATAGGTGACAGTTGAAAATGTGGGAGGTATTTCTGCAGCTCCTTGTAGATGGAATAATAAGTATGGTAAGACATTAGCTAGATGGAGCAACAGTTACCACTTGTCTAAGTTCACTTGCACCACACAGGTGACAGTTGAAAATGTGGGAGGTATTTCTGCAGCTCCTTGTAGATGGAATAATAAGTATGGTAAGACATTAGCTAGATGGAGCAACAGTTACCACTTGTCTAAGTTCACTTGCACCACATAGGTGACAGTTGAAAATGTGGGAGGTATTTCTGCAGCTCCTTGTAGATGGAATAATAAGTATGGTAAGACATTAGCTAGATGGAGCAACAGTTACCACTTGTCTAAGTTCACTTGCACCACACAGGTGACAGTTTAAATTGTGGGAGGTTATTTCTTCAGCAGCCTCTTGTTGATGGGATAAGTATGGTAACACATTAGCTTGATGGAGCTACCGTAACTACTTGCACCACATAGGTGACAGTTGAAAATGTGGGAGGTATTTCTGCAGCTCCTTGTAGATGGAATAATAAGTATGGTAAGACATTAGCTAGATGGAGCAACAGTTACCACTTGTCTAAGTTCACTTGCACCACACAGGTGACAGTTGAAAATGTGGGAGGTATTTCTGCAGCTCCTTGTAGATGGAATAATAAGTATGGTAAGACATTAGCTAGATGGAGCAACAGTTACCACTTGTCTAAGTTCACTTGCACCACATAGGTGACAGTTGAAAATGTGGGAGGTATTTCTGCAGCTCCTTGTAGATGGAATAATAAGTATGGTAAGACATTAGCTAGATGGAGCAACAGTTACCACTTGTCTAAGTTCACTTGCACCACACAGGTGACAGTTTAAATTGTGGGAGGTTATTTCTTCAGCAGCCTATTGTTGATGGGATAAGTATGGTAACACATTAGCTTGATGGAGCTACCGTAACTACTTGCACCACATAGGTGACAGTTGAAAATGTGGGAGGTATTTCTGCAGCTCCTTGTAGATGGAATAATAAGTATGGTAAGACATTAGCTAGATGGAGCAACAGTTACCACTTGTCTAAGTTCACTTGCACCACACAGGTGACAGTTTAAATTGTGGGAGGTTATTTCTTCAGCAGCCTCTTGTTGATGGGATAAGTATGGTAACACATTAGCTTGATGGAGCTACCGTAACTACTTGCACCACATAGGTGACAGTTGAAAATGTGGGAGGTATTTCTGCAGCTTCTTGTAGATAGAATAATAAGTATGGTAAGACATTAGCTAGATGGAGCAACAGTTACCACTTGTCTAAGTTCACTTGCACCACACAGGTGACAGTTTAAATTGTGGGAGGTTATTTCTTCAGCAGCCTCTTGTTGATGGGATAAGTATGGTAACACATTAGCTTGATGGAGCTACCGTAACTACTTGCACCACATAGGTGACAGTTGAAAATGTGGGAGGTATTTCTGCAGCTTCTTGTAGATAGAATAATAAGTATGGTAAGACATTAGCTAGATGGAGCAACAGTTACCACTTGTCTAAGTTCACTTGCACCACACAGGTGACAGTTTAAATTGTGGGAGGTTATTTCTTCAGCAGCCTCTTGTTGATGGGATAAGTATGGTAACACATTAGCTTGATGGAGCTACCGTAACTACTTGCACCACATAGGTGACAGTTGAAAATGTGGGAGGTATTTCTGCAGCTTCTTGTAGATAGAATAATAAGTATGGTAAGACATTAGCTAGATGGAGCAACAGTTACCACTTGTCTAAGTTCACTTGCACCACACAGGTGACAGTTTAAATTGTGGGAGGTTATTTCTTCAGCAGCCTCTTGTTGATGGGATAAGTATGGTAACACATTAGCTTGATGGAGCTACCGTAACTACTTGCACCACATAGGTGACAGTTGAAAATGTGGGAGGTATTTCTGCAGCTCCTTGTAGATGGAATAATAAGTATGGTAAGACATTAGCTAGATGGAGCAACAGTTACCACTTGTCTAAGTTCACTTGCACCACACAGGTGACAGTTGAAAATGTGGGAGGTATTTCTGCAGCTCCTTGTAGATGGAATAATAAGTATGGTAAGACATTAGCTAGATGGAGCAACAGTTACCACTTGTCTAAGTTCACTTGCACCACATAGGTGACAGTTGAAAATGTGGGAGGTATTTCTGCAGCTCCTTGTAGATGGAATAATAAGTATGGTAAGACATTAGCTAGATGGAGCAACAGTTACCACTTGTCTAAGTTCACTTGCACCACACAGGTGACAGTTTAAATTGTGGGAGGTTATTTCTTCAGCAGCCTCTTGTTGATGGGATAAGTATGGTAACACATTAGCTTGATGGAGCTACCGTAACTACTTGCACCACATAGGTGACAGTTGAAAATGTGGGAGGTATTTCTGCAGCTCCTTGTAGATGGAATAATAAGTATGGTAAGACATTAGCTAGATGGAGCAACAGTTACCACTTGTCTAAGTTCACTTGCACCACACAGGTGACAGTTGAAAATGTGGGAGGTATTTCTGCAGCTCCTTGTAGATGGAATAATAAGTATGGTAAGACATTAGCTAGATGGAGCAACAGTTACCACTTGTCTAAGTTCACTTGCACCACATAGGTGACAGTTGAAAATGTGGGAGGTATTTCTGCAGCTCCTTGTAGATGGAATAATAAGTATGGTAAGACATTAGCTAGATGGAGCAACAGTTACCACTTGTCTAAGTTCACTTGCACCACACAGGTGACAGTTTAAATTGTGGGAGGTTATTTCTTCAGCAGCCTATTGTTGATGGGATAAGTATGGTAACACATTAGCTTGATGGAGCTACCGTAACTACTTGCACCACATAGGTGACAGTTGAAAATGTGGGAGGTATTTCTGCAGCTCCTTGTAGATGGAATAATAAGTATGGTAAGACATTAGCTAGATGGAGCAACAGTTACCACTTGTCTTTATGCCAAATCCATCCTAATAGAAGGACAATATTAGTTCTATCTAACCCACAACTGGAGGGAATAAGATGGTTCATACCTTTCTCAAAGTCCGAAAGTGAATGTAACAACTTGACTGGGTTTCGAATCACATATTAAAATGTCTCAGTCCAGATCGTTAAGCACTACGCCGCGAGTACTTCCCCGGGTGGGAAGGAATAATCTTATCTAGTGGCGAAATTCTCGATATTCAAGGATATAAACACCAACATACAGAATGTGATATAAAGTTAGTTTTCAAGGAAGTGATCCTCCCGGGTGAGTGGCGCCAAAAATAGCACAAGCCCCGTCGGCATTTCCCCATTACTGTGGGTGCCTCCGACATCAGGCAACAAATGCTTTTATAAGTTTAATTGATAAAAATATTCTATCACTAATCATACATACTTTTGATTGAGAATATGTAAGTCTGTCACAAGGTGCTAATCCTGTTAACCAACCCCTCTGCTCGGGCAGAATATGACACAAGGCCAATTTTTAAGCGGAGTTTAACAGGTTTGAATTCAGAGTTTTCCTTCTCCTAGACTAGTTGCCCCACCAAGGCTGAAGAACTCAGTCTGTCCTACTATTTATCCATAGGGGGTGTCCTCGTGGTGTAATGGTTAAAGCGATGGACTGCCGAATCGTAGTAAGCGAGTTCGTACTCTAGTCGCGCTATTACGTTCACTTTCGGGCAAATACCCTTGGGAAAGGTATGAACCCCCTTATCCTCCCAGCTATGGGTTAAATAGTACCAATACTGTTCTTCTAGGAGAATGGCTTTGGCATTAAATAACCTACAAAGGTTGATATGCCATTAAACAAAAAGACCAAAGAGACCTATTTACCCATAGCTGGAGGGGGAATAATTGGATTCATACTTTTCCCAAGAGTATTAGTGCTATGTGAAATGCAATCAGCCTCATCCAAGATTTGAACTCGTAACGCCGTGTCCATTTCATACGACGATAACCATTACACCATGGTCACCAGGTGCTAATTGCTGAGCGTTCACAAATAAACCAACTCGGAAATCACTGGCTCATTTATTAACTATCATTCTACAACAGGCGACAATATCGAAATAAATCAATGATTTGATGTGCCACTTTTGTGGTTGAGTTTGGTAAAAGTACAGATTTTGAATGCCAATTTTCCAGCCAGTTAGGCCTTCTCTACTCATTGTCCAACGTCCCCCTTTTTATTCGGGTTCATTCTTTAGATTTGCTATTGTGCCATAAACCTAAGCTTAATCATCATCATCATCATCATGTCGTGCCGCAGGCACGGATATCCCTGACCCTCTCTCACCACTTCTCCCTATCGTTCATCGCCTCTGGCAGGTCTTCAGGGACACATCCAGTATCCTCACATAGCTGCTGAATGTATGTTCGAGCTGGTCGTCCTGCTTTTGCCCAGCCATATGCGGAAGTCCATAGGAGTACATCACTTATGAGCTCGTCCCTGCTTCTTCAGCAGTGTCCTGCGTGTCTGGTTCGTCTAACTTGGATAGTTTTCGTGATGGGAGGCAGGTAGCCGTATAGTTGGTGCCTTGTGGGGTGTTGCCGCCAGGACTTGTTCAATATTGCTCGCTGCATTCTTGTGTAATTGGCGTCTAGCTTCTTCTCCAGCCGTTTAGTTGGCGTCTAAGTAGTGTATCCATACAGCAGTATCGATACGACCGCTGCCTGGAAGAAACTGCGTTTCATTTTATCGGTCAGGTCTGATTTCTATATGATCGATAGCCTATCAATAGCTGTCCATGCCTTCGTTAGCCGCGTGTCGATGTCCTTTTCGGTTGATGAGACGCTGCTTCCTAGGTAGGTGAATTTGTCTACTAGTTTCAGAAGGGTTTCGTCTAGTGTGGTGATGTCGCCTGTTTGATTAAAGCACATATATTCCGTTTTGTGTGCATTGACATGGAGTCAAGCTTAATACATAGATGTTAATATGAAGCCTTTTGGTTAATTCCTTAACAAAATTCGCAAAAATCGAGCTCAAATCTCACTCCTTTGTATCAGGGCAAAGACATCTTTTTTAAGCTATCATATCATTAGAAGAAAGGTTGTCCACAGTTGCTATACTTAACTTTTTATTTGTATCCGCTTGGGATGTTGACTCTCACCCAACCAAGGAATGTCTTGTATAGGATATTAAACCATCTGATGATGAAACTCCAGTCCTGGAACTTTGGGGAATGTGGAGTATCCCTGCATTGCCATTACTTCCAGATCGACTCTATAGTTGTTGTATTTGTTAGGGTCCCATCTATGGTTCAAATAGAACTATTTAACTGTGTGCAAATAAACGACTGATATCAAATTGAATTGTTGTTGTATAGTACACTGTGTCGTTATTAAGAACGAGGAACACGTATGTATATAAAAATATAAGATTATATTCTTATTTTCGGTGATGATACTTATGTGCAGCAGAGAGCAATCTCAGAGAGTTCGCGCACACGGAGGGGCTGTCGGGAGACGGACGAGCCAGTGAACAACTGACTTTAGCCGAAATTCGGTAACTTACTTAGTCTGCAACTCTCGCGTGACCTGCAGCAATTCCTCTTTTTCGTTAACCATGGTTATGCCCTCATATCACTTCTTTGCTTTTCATTGGTTATGTTGTCTGCTTCCCATTGGCTACTTGCCCAAGTCCGGTTCTGTGGGCGTACGCATATGCCACTATCACCGAATTCAACGACGCCCACTGTTCAGGTGATTTTCCGATATCTTCGACCGGATGTACCTGTTTTCAACATAACAACTCTGGGCATGGTGACATTTCGGTAATCACCTTGTTGATATTATCCTTGAGTGGATATGATGCTGTTAACATCCTCTAATACACAGCACCTGTGGACATGATGACATTTCGGTGATCACACCGGTCTTATCAATCTATCTGTCAACAACATCCGCCGTATTCACACCCGCAGGTCACGTTAATATATTACATTGTCTATGTTACCTGATAATACTAGAAACCATTTACTGTGTACAAATAAAATTCTTAGTGTTAGCAATACTTGAAGCTGATTTACTGGATGCAAATGAACGACTGATGTCAAATTCAATTGTCTATGCTACATGATAATACTTGATAGCTGTTTTACTCAGTGCAAACAAATGATTAATATTAAATAAGATTATTCGTGTTAGATAGGAATACTTGAAACTGTTTTACTGCGTCCGAAAAGTGATTTATTGGTGTTAAATACTAATACTTGAAACCATTTAACTGTGTGTTAATAAGACAATTAATGTCAGCAATACTTGAAACCATTACAGTGTGTGCAAACAGATTATTAATATTTAATAGAATTTTTACTGTTAGAAATATTTACTAAGGGCTAACAAATGAGCTCTGACTCGTTTAAAACAGTTATCTACAAACTGTTCGTTTACAAATCATGAATATATATATATATATATATAGAGAGAGAGAGAGAGAGATACTCCCCAACCCCCGTAGGGTTGAGTTCTCTAGCGAATGAAATAATCGTGTTGCCATTAGCGTTTATTGCAAGTCTCTTCATATATGAATTGAGGTCTCGGTAGCCGTTAAACGGATGTATGTAAACAATAGTAATTGTGATTCATAACCGTTTAAAATTTACTTCGCTGCTACTGGCTCCTCGAGGTTGAGGATTAGAGGCTTGGATTGGCATTTGAGTCAACCGGGTTTCGATCCCAGCTACGGGAAGCTAATATGTCTAGCCACACTGATGATTCTGATAGAACAAAGCAGATCTGTCTGTGGATGACTATATATATATATATATATCAACAGGATTAGGTATTGAATAACCCATAAGGTTTATATGCCATAAAACCAAACCAACCACCCAACCAAATAAAATATTTATAAGCCCTAAATATCATCTTACGGTTTACTATAACTCTCAATTTATTGAGCCGACTGTGAATAGTAAACTTGAAATATTGAGCCTATAATGAAATAGTGCTCAACCAGAAATATTGAGCCTACTGTGTATAGTAAAATAGCGCTCAACCCGAAATATTGAGCCTACTGTGTATAGTAAAATAACGCTCAGCCTGAAATATTGAGCCTACTGTGTATAGTAAAATAAGACTCAACCCGATATATTGAGCCAATCATGTCTAGTAAAATAGCGCTCAGCCCGAAATATTGAGTCTAGTGAGCATAGTAAAATAACGCTCAGTCCGAAATATTGAGCCTATTGGGTATAGTAAATAAAATAACGCTCAGCCCGAAATATTGAGCCTACTGTCTATAGTAAAATAAGGCTCAACCCGATATATTGAGCCTATTATGCATAGTAAAATAGTGCTCAGCCCGAAATATTGAGTCTCGTGAGCATAGTAAAATAACGCTCAGCCTGGAATATTGAGCCTATTGGGTATTGTAAAATAACGCTCAGCTCGAACTATGGAGCCTACTGTGTATAGTAAAATAGCGCTCAACTCGATAATTGAGTTTACACTGTTTAGAAAAATATTACTCAGCAGTAAATATAGGGCTGACGGATTCAAATGTTTAAGTGAGCTCGCAAAAATCATGAGAAATAAAGTAATCTCTCCAAGACAAGTCTGAAATTCCTGTTGATTGCATCATAAAAACACAATGATTTTACATATCTATATATAATGCTGGTTGTTCCTTCAGGGGAAATTTTGTAATTTTTTTCTTTTATTGGTCCAGTCATCTACGATGACGGGATAAATAAAAATGTTCAAAGATGAAAAGTAAAAGGCGATGTATCAAGGTGTTAAATACCAAGTACAAGGTACGAAACACTAGGTAAAATGAAAAAGACACCAAGCAATTGATACCAGGTAACAGGTAAAAGGTACAAGATACTATTTACCAACCCCTCCGCTCGGGCAGGATATGACACAAGGTCAATTTTTAAGCGGAGTTTAACAGGTTTGAATTCAGAGTTTTCCCTCTCCTAGACTAGTTGCCTTACCAAGGCTGAAGAACCTAGTCTGTCCTACTATTTACCCATAGCTGGAGGGAGAATAATTGGATTCATACCTTCCCCAAGGGTATTAGTGCTATGTGAAATGCAATCAGTCTCGTCCAGGATTTGAACTCGTGTCGCCGTGTCCATTTCCTACGACGATAACGACTACACCACGGGTACAAGATACCGGTTAAAAAGTATTAGGTACCAAGTAAACGATGCCAGACACCTGGTAAAAAGTAAAAAAAAAACCAAATGAATGATAAGACATACGTGATGAAAAGTACCACAAACCAGGTAAAAAGTAAATGATAGTGGTGAATGGTACCAGATACCTGGTAAAAAATACCAGATACCATATTAAAGGTACCAGATACCAAAAAAAAAGGGAAAATATACCAGGTAAAAGATATTATATACCAGGAAAAATTTTAAAAGATACCTGGTAAAAGTTATTAGATACCTGGTGAAAGGTACGGGATACAAGATAAAAAAATACAAGATACCTGGTAAAAAGGAAAAAAATACCTGATGAAAGGTAAACGATACTAGGTAAAAGGTAAAAGACCCATAATAGAATATATCAGGTAAAAAATAAAAGATACAGGTTAAAGGAACCAGATACCACGTGATAGGTACCAAATATCGAGTAAAAAATAGAAGATACAAAGTAAACGGTAAAAAATGTTTTAGAAGTCACAGATGCTAGGTAAAAAGTAAAAGTACCTGGTAAAAATAGAAGATACTGGTAATGTGAACCAGACACCAAGTGAAAAGTACCTGATACGTGGTAAAAGGTAAAAGATACCAGGTAAATGTTGCCCAGTTAACTGGGGCTGTAGAATACACCGACTACATCTCTGCAGAGGGATAAGACCTCCCTCCCCAACGAGTTTCCTGGATATGGCACTAAAAAATCTGATGGTGAGGTTCCAGTAATGCTGAAGTTTTGGGGAATGCGGAGTACCCCGTCATTGCCATCGCTCCCAGGTCTACTCTGGTTCGGGGTGGTAGCACCTGATAGGGTCCAATCTATTGTTCAAATAGAACTTAACTGCATACTTATGCTAAACTGAATTCATTGAAATAGAACTGTTTTTGGCACTCACACTGCGTACTAATGCTAAACTGAATTGTTTAAAATAGAACTGTCTTTGATATTGAAATTATACTTACGCTGAACTGAATTGTTTGAAATAGAAGTTTTGACATTTAACTATATGTTGGCAAAAACTATACTTAAACTAAACTGAATTGTTTGAATTAGGACTGTTTGACTAAACTGAATAGCTTGATATAGAAATGTTTTTGACAAACTGCTTACTTACATTTAAAGTGCATGATTACGCTAAACTGAATTGTTTGAAATGGAATTGTTTTCGTATGGTAAACTGAATTGTTTGAAATTGAACAGTTTTTAACATTGAAACAGTACTTAGACTAAACTGAATTGTTTGTAGAGAGCCGTTTTGACATTTAACTGTGTGAAACAAAATCTGTACTTATACTAAATGAAATTGGTTGAATTAGAACTGTTGGACGAAACTGAATATCTTGAAATAGAAATGTTTTTGACAATTAAACTGTGTACTCATGCTAAACTGAATTGTTTGAAGTAGAACTGATTATTTGTATAAAAATGGATTTGGCATTAAATAATATACAAAGGTTGAAATGGGCGTGTCCTCGTGGTGTAATGGTTAAAGCGGTTGAGTGTGGAATCGTAGTAAGCGAGTTCGTACTCCAGTCGCGCTATTACGTTTACTTTCGGGCAAATACCCTTGAGAAAGGTATGAACCCTCTTATCCTCCCAGCAATGGGTTAAATAGTACCACTACTGTTCTTCTAGGAGAATAGCTTTGGCATTAAATGACCTACAATGGTTGATATGCCATTAAAAACAAAGAAACCAAACCAAACCAAAGGTTGAAATGCCATAAAATCCAAGTTACCAACCAACCATATCAGGTCAATGTTATTAGATACCTGGTGAAAGATGCCGAATACCAATTAAAAATTAAAAGATACACCAGGTAAGAAGTAAATGATAGCGGATAAAGAGTCAAAGATGTGTGGTAAAACGTATTAAATACTTGGTAAAAAGTAAAAGAAACCCGGTAAAAAATAAAAGATACCCGGTGGAAGTTCCCAGATCCCGGGTAAAAAGTAAAAGTTACCAAGTAAAAGGTACTAGATACCAGTTAAAAAATACCAGATACCAGATGAAAGGTACCAGATACCTGGTAAAAGATAACAGGTAAAAAGTAAAAGATACCTGGTAAAAGGTATTAGAAAGGCAGCAGATACCAGGTGAAATATACCAGATGCCAGGTAAAAGATATCTGGTGACTGGTACCAGATACCAGGTAAAGAGTAGAATATACCAGGTAAAAGGTAAGAGACATCAGGTAATAAATACCCAATTTAAAGAAAAAGTTAAAGGGTACCAGATAGCAGGTAAAAACAAAAAGAAACTGTAAAAAGTAAAAGATACCAGGAACTAATAAAAGTTACCAGGTGAAAGGTACCAGATACCAGGGGGGAAAATACCAGGTAAAGGGTACCAGATGCCAGATGAAAAATAAAACAAACCAGGTAAAAAAATAAAAGATACCAAGTAAAAGCTATAAGATACCGAGTGAAAGGTACCAAATACCAAGTAAGAGGTATAAGATACCAGTAAAAGGCATTAGATATCAGCTGGTAGGTAACAGATACCTAATAAAAAGTACCAGACACCAGGTAAAAGGTAAAAGATATCTGGTAAAAGGTATGAGATACCAGATGAAAGGTTTAGATATTAGGTGAAATGTACCAAGTACTAGGTACAAGTTAGAAGATATCTGGTGAAAGGAACCAAATACCTGGCATGAAGTAAAAGATATCTGGTAAAAGGAACCAAATAACTGGCATGAAGTAAAAGATATCTGGTAAAAGGAACCAAATACCTGGCATGAAGTAAAAGATATCTGGTAAAAGGAACCAAATAACGGGCATGAAGTAAAAGATATCTGGTAAAAGGAACCAAATACCTGGCATGAAGTAAAAGATGTCTGGTAAAAGGAACCAAATACCTGGCATGAAGTAAAAGATATCTGGTAAAAGGAACCAAATACCTGGCATGAAGTAAAAGATATCTGGTAAAAGGAACCAAATAACTGGCATGAAGTAAAAGATATCTGGTAAAAGGAACCAAATAACTGGCATGAAGTAAAAGATATCTGGTAAAAAGAACTAAATTCCTGGCATGAAGTAAAAGATATCTGGTAAAAGGAACCAAATAACGGGCATGAAGTAAAAGATATCTGGTAAAAGGAACCAAATTCCTGGCATGAAGTAAAAGATATCTGGTAAAAGGAACCAAATTCCTGGCATGAAGCAAAAGATATCTGGTAAAAGGAACCAAATTACTGGCATGAAGTAAAAGATATCTGGTAAAAAGAACTAAATTCCTGGCATGAAGTAAAAGATATCTGGTAAAAGGAACCAAATACCTGGCATAAAATAAAAGATATCTGGTAAAAAGAACTAAATTCCTGGCATGAAGTAAAAGATATCTGGTAAAAGGAACCAAATAACTGGCATGAAGTAAAAGATATCTGGTAAAAAGAACTAAATTCCTGGCATGAAGTAAAAGATATCTGGTAAAAAGAACTAAATTCCTGATATGAAATAAAAGATATCTGGTAAAAGGAACCAGATACCATCTAAAAGGTATTAGATACTCGGTGAAACGTGCCAGATACCAGGTAAAAGACAAACGAAAATAAATTAGGATTATAAAAGATAATTTATATGAAGCAATTTATAATGAAGTTTGTCATCATGTACTACTTAATTGGCAGAAAGTAATATTCAAGATGAAGGATCTAAGTGCTCGAAGATAAACAGAGGAATAATGGCTTGGAGGTAAAATCTGACTGACGCAAACCAAACGAAGAAAATGTATGTATGTATGTATGTAGGTATATTTTTTTTATATAGAAAAAGAAACGTTTTAAAGACTCCCTCAAGACGACCCTCGGTACCTGCCACATTAACCACCATCAGTGGTCGATACTTGCTGCTGACCGTCAGGCCAGACGCTGCACCGCCCACCAGGTCGTGTCCACCTCTGAGGACTCCCGCAGACCCAACCTCAGGGAGAAACGCCGCAGGAGGAAGATCCAGGAAGCCTCGGCAGCCATACCATACCATACCATACCATACCAGACCAGACCTTTAACTGCAGTCACTGCAGCCGGACTTGCCAGTTCTGCATCGACCTAGTCAGCCATCAGCACGCCTGCAGTCGACGTGGACAGCCTCTTTCATGAATCTTCGTTCGCGAAGTCTAGCCAAGAAGAAAAATCTATCTATCTATCTATTATGTTGATTATGATGCGAATTTGCAATAATGTAATTTTTAATATGTATTTAGCAGAAAGTTATCGACGAATAATGGGTTATAGATAAAATCTGACCGAGGCAAACTAAACAATAATAGGTATGTTTTATAATAGGCAATACGTATAATACAATATATAATGCGAATCTGTAATAGTCAATAGTAGTAATTTACAAAGCTTTCTGCTTAGATGTGGCACACGGCCGAATGAGTAGAGCACCCAATGAGACTTAAACTCACTCTTGTAAGTTTGTTGTCAAGCTTGCTAACCATTACACCACCTGAGGCGCCTATCTGTAATAGTTAATATATATTTGGCAGAAAGTAATATGCAAAATGTAAGATCTAAGTGCTCGAAGATAAAAAATGAATAATGGCTTAGAGGTAAAATCTGACTGACGCAAACCAAACGAACAAAATCTATCTATCTATCTGTTCATTATCTATCTATCTATCTATCTATCTATCTATTCATTATCCATCTATCTATCTATCTGTTCATTATGTATGTATGTATGTATCTATCTATCTATCTATCTATCTGTTCATTATCTATCTATCTATCAATCTATCTATCTGTTCATATCTATCTATCTATCTATCTCTTTTCTTATGTATGTATGTATGTATCTATCTATCTATCTATCTATCTATTCATATGTATGTATGCATGTATGTATGTATATATCTATATATCTGTTCATTATCTATCTATCTATCTATCTATGTATCTGTTCATTATGTATGTATGTATGTATGTATGTATCTATCTATCTATCTATCTATCTATCTATCTGTTCATTATCTATGTATGTATGCATCTATCTATCTATCTATCTGTTCATTATGTATGTATGTATGTATGTATGTATGTATGTATGTATGTATGTATCTATCTATCTATCTATCTATCTGTTCATTATCTATGTATGTATGCATCTATTTATCTATCTATCTATAATGCTGAATATGATGAGAATGTTTAATAATGTAATATTTATATGTATTTGGTTGAAAGTAATATGAAAGTAAAAGATGAATAGTGGTTTACAGATAAAATCTGACTGAGGTAAACTAAACGACAATAGGTAAGGATTATGATAGGTAATACCTATAACACAATATATGATGCGAATCCGTTATAGTTAATATCTATTTATCTATATATCAGGAAGTAATATGCAAGACGAATGATGGGTTACTGGTTAAATCTGGCCAACGCAAACCAAACAATGAAATGTCATTGTCTGAATTTCATTATCTGAATGTCATTGTCTGAATTTCATTGTCTGAATTTCATTGTCTGAATGTCATTGTCTGAATTTCATTGTCTGAATGTCATTGTCTGAATTTCATTATCTGAATTTCATTGTCTGAATTTCATTGTCTGAATGTCATTGTCTGAATTTCATTATCTGAATGTCATTGTCTGAATTTCATTGTCTGAATTTCATTGTCTGAATGTCATTGTTTTTCGTCCGCAAGATTTAATTATTGACTGTGTTTTATACAAGTTAATATTTTTGTTTTGATTTAATATTCAAACCTATATTATGTATTCTTTTCTGATTAAGCTTTGTCTTCTAAATCAATCCAGTTGATTCTAAATTACCAAACCCAGAAAGTTGTGATTTATTATAAAAAAACTTGGATGAATTACAATTTTTGTAATATTTGACGGCTTATAAGATTCACTTTTTTCTCTCAAGATTGTCCCCAAAAAATCACCCCGTGTCTTATAAGGTCAAAAGTCAGCTTTAGGTTACTGCCTAGTTAAGTTCCAGAGCTATAGTGGCCCTTAAATTAAACATCAAATGTAAAAACAAAAAGTGAATGTTTTAAGTGTCTTTAATTGATTTCGTCATTTTTATCCATCTTGCATAATTTTTATCCCTGATTTTTAACGAAACATACTTATCGTACACAAATTTTATTTGCTGCTAGAAATACAAATGCATTTCCAAAAATCTCGACAACGTTCAAAGATGTTTATGTATCATGTGCCGAGAAGAATAGATATTTTCTAAGTTCATCTCGCAGAACATTGTTCGTAAGTTTGGTTTACACACTATGTTCCAAAACTGACTTCTTGATACACATGAATAAAATTAGTAAATATCTATTATACAAGCCAACAATAAAAGTGAATGTTTCTAAGTGTTTTTAATAAATTTCGAGGCGCTAATTTAATTGAATATGTAGTCCGTTTTTTTTTTTTTTTTCTATCTTGTATCATTTTTGTGTGGCGGAAATACTGTTTATCTTATAAAATTGTTGCTGGAATGAAATTATGTTCTGGTGATGCCCATGGCCTTATTTCTTCCAGATTATGTAATAAAATAAAATGGAATGTCATTATCTGAATTTCAGAATGAAAAAAAAAACGACTATTTACGAAAAAAATAGTCGTTTTTTTCATTCTGAAATTCAGATAATGACAAGATTTTATGTTTTATAGAAATTATTATTTTTGTGTGGTTTAATATTTAAGATATACCAATGAATTTGGTTATAGCTGTAAGTTTTCCTGGGGTATGACAGTTGACAAATCAATCAATCAGTAGACAACTCAATCAATCAAACACCAAATTCAAAGTATACAAAAGATATTTGCTAATTCCTTAATAAGATTTCTAAAAAAAAAAGTATTTTTACTTAAATTTTCGTGTTAGTATGGCACTTTTAAGAATCAGATTTTCCAGACATGTCCGTTTTCAAATGTGATTGATTGATTGTTTCGTTGATTGATCGATTTTAACGGTATGTCAACCCGTCTAAGTTTATTTTATGACTAGAAGTTAAGGAATCGCGTTCATTGCCTCTCCATGTTTGCATTTTATGTGCAGTTATTTCCTAAAAGGTTGCTATGCATACAGTTATATGATATTAAGTATTCCTATTTAATACAAATAATTTACACACAGTTGAATGGTTTCAAGTATTCCTTTCTAATACAAGGAATTTACACTGAGTTGTATGGATTCAAGTATTCCAATCCAATACAAATAATTTAAACATAGTTCTATAGTTTCAAGTATTCCTATTCAATATAAAAGATTTACCCTCAGTTGAATGGTTTCAATTTTTCCTATCCAATACAAATAATTTAAACACAGTTATGTGGTTTCAAGTATTCCTATGCAATACAAATAATTTTCACTCAGTCGTATAGTTTCAAGTATTCTTATCTGATACTAATGATTATATGGTTTCAACTATATCATTTCTACTGAATAATAGTCTTTCGCTTGCACTCAATTATATAGTTTTAAGTTGGCCACCTGCCTCCCATCCCGAAAACTATCCAAGTTAGACGAACCTAACACGCAGGACACTGCTGGAGAAGCAGAGATGAGCTCATAAGTGATGTACTCCTATGGGCCCCCACATATGGCCGAGCATTAAATGACCAGGAAAGGTTGATATGCCATTAAACAAGGAAACCAAACCAAATAAATAAGTTATATAATATCAAGTACTCTTATCTAATACTTTCTTCCCTCTATGTTTTTAAAGGCATATCAACCTTCATGGGTTATCTAATGCTTAAGTTATCCTAGTTGAACAACAGTTGTGGTGCAATTTAATCCATAGCTAGGAAGATAAGGGGTTTATGCCTTTCCCAAGATTATTCATATTCATATTTACCAACCCCTCCGCTCGGGCAGGATATGATACAAGGTCAATTTTTTAAGCGGAGTTTAACAGGTTTGAATTCAGAGTTTTCCTTCTCCTAGACTAGTTGCCACACCAAGGCTAAAGAACCTAGTCTGCCCTACTATTTACCCATAACTGGAGGGAGAATAATTGGATTCATACATTTCCCAAGGGTACTAGTGTAATGTGAAATGCAATCAGTCTCGTCCAGGATTTGAACTCGTGTCGCCGTGTCCATTTCCTACGACGATAAACATTACACCTCCACCTTTCCCAAGATTATTAGTGCGAAAGTTATTGTTATCGCGCGATTGGGTTTCGAACTCGTTTGCAACGATGTCACAGTCTAACGCGTTAGCCACAATGCTTCGAGGACACCTACTATGGAATACGAATAATCTTTAAACAGATCTATGATGCAGATAATTGGGACCTGAACAAATACTAACCACTCCGAGCCAGAGTGAACCTGGGAGTAATAACAATAAAGGGTACTCCACACTCCCAAGATGTCCAGAACTGGAGCCTCATTATCAGAAATAGTTTAGTGTCATACTCAGGACAGCCCTTATATTTAGGAGAGGAAAGAGGGTCTGACCCCTCTGCAGGGGATACCGTCAGGGTACTTTAATCCTCACCCACAGAGCATTGTTTACAGTTTCTAATTGTGGTTCCCCAACTTAATTCCACTGATCCCTAAAAAAAAAACTGTTTTAGGGTTGAATATTTTTAGTGACTTTGAACCTCTGTTGTTTCATACCCACAGGAATTTTCTTTTTTTTTTTTTTCTTTCTTTTTTTTTTTTTTTTTTTTTTTTTTTTTGAGGGGGAGGAATCTATACCCAGGTGCACGATTCTCCATACCCCGGAAAACAGATACGTGAACGGTTAATGAGAGGAAACCGGACCGACAAGCGGCTGAAACAGACCGACAGGACGATAGGTTGTGCGTAGTGAAGGCCCTGAGGCCTATTTTCAACGCTATCGCATGACATCTGACGAAATATTTGATGGGAGTGAACCAAAGAGACCGTGTGGTCCGCATAATTTTCTCCAGCAAAAAGACAAAGAATGAAGCTTTAAATGTCCTAGGTGTACGTAAGGCGATTGTTGGGTAATCTATCAGATGGAGGAGTCGAAGCCAAACTAGAAATAAGATACGAGACATCTGATCAAGAAAAGAAGAAGCGAGTGAATTAATGCAAAGAATGGGTGAGGGTAACCGTCAGAGATGTTGGCAAGAGATGGACATTTGTTAAACAATGAGGGGGGAGTTTTTCTTTTGTGGTTTTTGTTTTTTGCTTTTTTTTTTTGTTTTTGTTTTTCTCCACTGTTATCTTTGGCAGGATTCGGTTTGATTACAAAGTAACGGATTGGCTCCAAGACATATTAGACAATTGCCTTAGACTCTTTGACAGTCTGACCAACAAACAAGACAATCAACCACAATAATTATGTGTGGAAATGCACGTATGTGTGAGTGCACGCGTATGTGTTCTTGTGTATATTCGTACGTATAAGTATGTGTGTACGTACGTGTGTCTTTAAGTGAATTTAAGCGCGTACGTATGAGTATGTGTGTACGTACGTGTGTCTTTAAGTGAGTTAAAACACGTGCTTATAAGTATATGTGTACATATGTGTGTCTTTAAGTGAGTGGAAGCGCGTACATATATATATATATATATATATATATATATGTGTGTGTGTGTGTGTGTGTGTGTGTGTGTGTGTGTGTGTGTGTGTGTGTGCATACGTGTGTCTTTAAGTGAGTGTAAGCGCGTATGTATATGCATATTTACCCAACCCCTCCGCTCGGGCAGGATATGACACAAGGTCAATTTTTAAGCGGAGTTTAACAGGTTTAAATTCAGAGTTTTCCTTCTCCTAGACTAGTTGCCTTGCCAAGGCTGAAGCACCTAGTCTGCCCTACTATTTACCCATAGCTGGAGGGAGAATAATTGGATTCATACCTTTCCCAAGGGTATTAGTGCTATGTGAAATGTAATCAGTCTCGTCCAGGATTTGAACTCGTGTCGCCGTGTCCATTTCCTACGACGATAACCATTACACCACGGGTATATGTACGTGTGTCTTTAAGTGAGTTTAAACACGTGCTTATAAGTATATGTGTACATACGTGTGTCTTTAGGTGAGTATAAGCGCGTGCATGTGTGTGTATTTAAGTGAGTGTGTATGCGTACAGGTATATACATATGGGTGTGTGCGTATGGGTAAATATGTTTAAGTATGTATGTGTGTACGGGTGTTTTGGGTGTGTGAAAGCACATGTGTATAAAAATGTGTGCATACTTTTGTCGTTAAGTGTGTACGTGTGCGTGCTGATATGTACGTGCGTACACAACTACGCACACATGTGTATGCACGTATGAGTATTTGTCTGCATGCGTATGTCTTTAAGTGTGTGTATGTGGATGTACATGTATACGTGTCTATATTTGTATATATGCATGCAGGTATGTGTGTGTACACGTATTGTTGTCATATGTAAGTGCATATAAGTATGTATGTGCACATGTGTGTCTTTAAGTATGTGTCTGCGAGCACGTGCCTGTAGTCATATATAAGTAAAGTTGGCGACCATAGTCGAGGGTGACCCGAAGGCTCCCTTTTCGATAGCTACTACACCAAGGTGTTGGGAAGGGCACAACTCCTTTCCTTGGATTGCTCCATTTTACCCTTGATCCGTACCTTATAATGCTGAGTGTTAAGCAGGGGGTATCAAGTACCATTTTTTTTTTAGTCTTTGGTGTGAATCGACCTGGGATTGAACCCAGGTCTCCCGGGCCATTGGCGAACACTCTAACCATTATACCAATGTACAGTATAAGTCATGTATAAGCGTGTATAATTATGTGTTGTTACGTGTGTTTTTAAGTGTGTGTGTGTGTGTGTGTGTGTGTGTTCACACGTATGTGTATTTGTGTTTGCATGTGTGAAAATGCTTATAAGTATGTGTATATACATGTGTATGATTATGTGCGTGCGGGTATATGTTTGTAAACGTGTTCTTAGGTGTATGCATATATATATCTTTAGGTATGTGTGTGTGTGTGTGTGTGTGTATACGCGAGTGGATATGTGTATACGTGTCTATGCATGTGCACTCGTGTGTGTATGTGTGCATACTCATAAAGTTCCTCATTGCACACGTAAAGAAAACTATCCAACAAAATGTATGCGGAGTTTGGCAAGTGGCCTGACGTTTGGGGCACCCAGTGAGAAGCGAAATGACTCACAAAGGTCTGCGAGAGTATCTTGTTAACCATCATACCAGTAAAGTGGATCAACCATTAACTTACTTTTTACTAAGTTTTCTTTATTTTGATACAATGAATGATTGATTTTAATTGCAGGTCAAACCGTCAAGGGTTATATTTTGCAGAGAGGTTTGGGAATAGTGTTCATTGTATGTTCAAACTTACATTTTCATCTCATTCTTTCTTAATTTGTTTTTTGTTCTTTTTTCCATTTTTTTTTCCTTTTTTTTTTTTTTTTTTTTTTTTTTGAGTGGGGTACACACCCATTCAATACGAATCATTTTCAAAACAGTTCTCTTTGAACTATCACTTCAGATCAAGGTGGAATGACAATGAAGAGATATTCCATATTCCTCAGATCTCCAGAACAGGAGTTTTGCCATCAGATGCAGTTTAGTTTCATACATGAGACAATCCTTTTTTGGGGTCTGGTCTTACCTCTCTTCAAGGGATACAGTCAGCGTATTTTGGAAACACATCCCGGGGCAATAAGACTGCTCCTCCAATGGGGGTCCTATGTTTATGTTTGGTGTCTTTGTTTAATGACATGTCAACGTTTGTAGAACAGTACTGATACTATTTAATCCATAGCTGGGAGGATAAGAGCTTCATACCTTTCCCAAGGGGATTTGTCTGAAAGTGAACGTAATAGCGCGACTGGAGTTCGAACTCGCTTACTACGATTCTGCCGTCCATCGCTTTAACCATTACACTCCGAAGACCCACCCCACCCCGAGTGTCCTTGTTATGACATTAGACAATCTGATAGTGAATCTCCAGTCATGCTGGAATTTAGGGAATGCGGAGTACCCCTTCATTGCCATCACTCCCAGGTCTACTCTGTCCCAGAGTGGTTGCATTTGATAGGGTCCTATCTATTGGTCAAATAAAACAGTTTCACATTTAAACTGAGTACAATCAAATGACTTATGCTAAATTGAATTGTTTGAATGGTTTGGTTTGGTTTTATGGCATATCAACCTTTGTAGGTTATTTAACGCCAAATCCATTTTATGTAACTAATCAGTTTTATTTCAAACAATTCAGTTCAGCATGAGTACACAGCTTGTCAAAAACATTTCTATTTAAAACAATTCAATTTATTCAAGCAGTTAGGTTTGGTTTGTTGGGTTTTATGGCATATCAACATTTGTAGGTTATTTAACGCCAAATCCATTTTTATGTAAATAATCTGTTCTATTTAAAACAATTCAGTTTGGCATAAGTACACAGTTTAATGGTCAAAAACATTTCCATTTCTAACTATTCAAGCAGTTGTATGCAACAATTCGGTTAAGTGTAAATACAGTTTTAATGTCAAAAAACAGTTCTATTTCAAATAATTCAGTTAAGCATAAGCATGTAGATTGAATGTAAGTACGGTTTAATTGTAAAAGTCATTTCTATTTCAAACTATTCAGTTTTACACAAACAATTCATTTTAGCATAAGTATGCTGTTAGTTCTATTTAACCCATAGATAGGACCCTTATCAGGTGCTACCACTCCGGGCCAGAGTGGACCTGGGAGCGATGGCAATGAAGGGGTACTCCGCATTCCCCAAAGCTCCAGCACTGCTGGAACCTCACCATCAGATTGTTTAGTGTTATATCCAGGACACTCGTTAGTGGGGGTTACCCCTCTGCAGAGGTGCAGTCAGTGTATTCTACAGCCCCAGCTAACTGGGCAATACACAGAGTTAAATGTCACATTTTTATTTCAGATAATTCAGTTCAGCATAAGTACACAGTTTAGACGTCAAAAGCAGTTCTATTTCGAGCAATTCAGTTCAGCACTAGTACGCAGTTCCAATGTCAAAACAGTTCTATTTTAAACAATTCAGTTTAGCATAAATACGCAGTTTAAATGCAAAAATCAGTATAGTTAAAAAAAAAAGCACGGTTTAGTTCTATTCAACCCATAGATAGGACCCTTATCAGGTGCTACCACTCCGGGCCAGAGTGGACCTGGGAGCGATGGCAATGAAGGTGTACTCCACATTCCCCAAAGCTCCAGCATTGCTGGAACCTCACCATCAGATTGTTTATTGTCATATCCAGGACACTCGTTAGGGGGGTCTTACCCCTCTGCAGAGAAGCAGTCGGTGTATTCTACAGCCCCAGCCGACTGGGCAAGAATTGTTTGAAATAGAATTGTTAGATCATTTAACTGTGTTTAAATAAATAACTGATATTTAATTGAATTGTTAGTTATACGTAGCATTATTTGGAACTATATAACTTTGTTGACTTATGCTAATTTGAAATGTTAGAAATAGAACTGTTTGATCATTTAACTGTGTGTATATACAAAATACGTTTACAAATCATATATTTACTATAAATGTAAAAACAGGATTTGTCATTAAGCAACCAACAATAGTTGATATGCCATAAAACTGTTGTATAGCCATGAACACTACACATACATATATGCATATGCATGCAGAATCATAACGATGACACAATAAAGACGAGCGACACAGTTCTTTAGAAAAATATACCTCTCACTTTATTTGAAAGGGTTCTAAAGGGTTACTCAAGGTTTTACTGTGAGAGGGAGTTGGAGACCGAACAGAACTGCAACATATTGACCCCTACTCTTCTGGCCATAATAACGGTTCTTTCCTGTTCTCCTGGGCTGCTCAACCGGGGGCCTGGGGGCACACTCTGCTGGGTGCTGGCTTTCTCTACCGCATCTTGTCCCCAACTGATTGAACTTCCTGTGCACTGAGTTATATAATAGTTCAACGTCACCTTCTTCTTGTGGGCGTCACAAATCACACTCATTCAACCCGTCCACGGTCAAGGTTAAATTCTGATATTCCTCGACCGGATGCACCTGTTATTTACACAGGCGCATTTCCTATTTTGACAGCCCGGCCGGGTCGGAGGTCAATATACAACAAAACCAAAGCAGACCAATTTATAAGGAAAGTGTGCTTAAAACCTTTCTAAATAATAGTTCGCCTACTACATTTTTGCTGACATTATACCAATTATTGTAAACGGGACACTCACAAAGACCGCCAAATTTTGTTGTTTTTTTTTTGTTTTTTTTGTTTTTGTTTTTTTAGGAAATTTTGATATTTGAAATATATAGGGTACTTCAGAAAAATTAACCTATAAATTTGACCAATTCTTGTTTAAATGATCTCAAATTTTAACAGAATTTTTTTAAAAAAACCTCAAATTTTAACAGCAATTAAAAGAAAAACTCAAATTTTAACAGCAATTTAAAAAAAAAACTCAAATTTTAACAGCAATTGAAAAAAAAAAACTCAAGTTTTAACAGCAATCAAAAAAACCCTCAAATTTTAACAGCAATTGAAAAAAAACACTCAAATTTTAACAGCAATTGAAAAAAAACCCTCAAATTTTAACAGTAATTTTTTAAAAAATCAAATTTTAACAGCAATTAAAAAAACCTCAAATTTTTTACAGCAATTTAAAAAAAAAGCCTCAAATTTTAACAGCAATCAAAAAAAGGCCTCAAATTTTTACAGCAATTTAAAAAGAAAACTCAAATTTTAACAGCAATTAAAAAGAACCTCAAATTTTAACAGCAATTAAAAAAACCTCAAATTTTAACAGCAATTAAAAAAACCCTCAAATTTTAACAGCAATTGAAAAAAAAACTCAAAATCCTATATCTAATGTTTAAACGACCATTTTTTTTCCAGTGGATGACATTTCTATACCTGAAATTAAAAAAAAAACATAAAACCTTAAACAGAATTTTTAATTGTGAAAATTTGATTGGTTAGGTTTCTTTCTTTCTTTTAATGGCATATCAACCTTTTTGGGTTATTTAATGCCAAAATGGCGTATCGACCTTCATGGGTTATTTAATGCCAAAGCCATCCTTGTTGAAGAACAGTAGTGGTACTATTCAAAGTTTCTTTGTTTAATGGCATATCAACCTTTGTGGGTTATTTAATGCCAAAGCCATTCTTCTAGAAGAACAGAAAGTATGCTATTTATCCCATATTTGGAAGGATAGGGAGGTTCATAACTTTCCCATGGGAATTTGTCCGAAAGGGAACGTAATAGCGCGACTGGAGTTCGAACTCACTTTTAACGATAACGCAGTCCATTGCTTTAACCATTACACCACGAAGACACACCTTAAAATGTGAGATCATTTTAACAAGAATTGGAAAAAAATAATCAAATTATTAAATGATATCAATTTCCCAAAAGACTCTTTAGATTTTAGATGATATAAAAGTTTTGCGTTGCAAAAAATTCTACATTATTTGCTATGTACAAGAGTTGTTGTTTTTTCTAGAAAAATCGATATAATTTCGTTTGATTTGATTTTTGGTTTAATCTGATGGGATATCAACCATTGGTAGATTATTTAATACCAAATCCATTTTAATACATAAAATCAGTTTTATTTCAAAAAATTCAGACATTCAGGACACTGCTGGAGAAGCAGGGACGAGCTCATAAGTGATGTACTCCTATGAACCCCCACATATGGCCGGGCAAAAGCTGGACGACCAGCTCGAACATACATACAACAGCTATGTGAGGATACAGGTTGTAGCCCTGAAGACCTGCCAGAGGCGATGAACGATAGGGAGAAGTGGCGAGAGAGGGTCAGGGATATCCGTGCCAGCGGCACGACATGATGATGATGATGATGAGTACATAGTTCAAATGTCAAAAACAGTTCTATTTCAAACAATTCATTTTAGTATAAGTATAGTTTTTGTTTACACACAGTTAAATGTCAAAACAGTTTTATTTCAAATAATTCAGTTTAGTATAAGTACATTTTCATAAAATTCAGTTGAATATAAGTACAAAGTTTAAATGTCAAAAACAGTTCTATAACAAACAATTCAGTTTTGTATAAGTAGAGGTTTTTTGTTTACTCATAGTTAAATGTCAAAACAGTTCTATTTCATATAAACCAGTTTAGTATAAGTACACTTTTATGTTTACACACATTTAGATGTCAAAATAGTTCTATTTCATACAGTTCAGTTTAATATAAGTGCAAAGTTTAAATGTCAAAAACAGTTCTATAACAAACAATTCAGTTTTGTATAAGTAGAGGGTTTTTGTTTACACACAGTTAAATATAAAAACAGTTCTATTTCAAACAATTCAGTTTAGGATAAGTACACAGTTTAGTTCTATTTATTCCAGAGACAGGACCCAATCAGGTGCTACCACTCAGGGCCAGAGTGGATCTGGGAGCGATGGCAATGAAGGAGTACTCCACATTACTCATAGCTTCAGCATTACAGAAGCTTCACAGAATTTTGATTAAATTTTTAAAAAAAGAAAAAGAAAACTATTAAATTTGCAGAAACTCCCAGAGGTCCCTAACAGGAAAAGGAGATGACGCATGCGTAAAAGAAAAAAGGCATTTCCTCTGGACAAAGAGGACCAAGCATTCTTTCTCGAACCAACAACACCATTTTGCTGTCTGGTGTTTGGGCACCACGCATACGTCTTTGGACGTAGCGTCGGTTAGTCCCTTCACCCTGTAGCAGACCTTTCTCTATCGGTCAGCACTATGCTGAAATATACAAGACCCAACAACTGAACTATAAGCTAATTCTTTATCGAACTTTGACAAACTTCCAAAAGAAAACTAACCCTTATGGAAGCCCGAAATACCAAATGCGGACACCTACATACATGAAATGCATTAACGTATTTTGACAACTGGGGAATTCAACCATTTCAATGTATTCAGGAAAAACTCCGTCATCCTCGGAATGGTTGTTGAACCCAGTAAATAAAGGAAAGTATAAAAGAAACGTCTTCGTCTCTTATCTGTTGCTGTCTTTTCTTTCGTATAATTCTTTTTGGGACTTTCTTTGGGCAAAGCATTGCACCGACTAACCAACATGGGGTAAAATAAAATAACCAAAATATGGAGTCAGCCTTGCCCATTGCCCCTGACCTTAAGCCATACACCCCACAGATACAACAGGATGTGTAGATATTCTATTTTACGTTATGTTTTTTTCTTTTTTCAGGTAAGGAAATACCAAACATTGAATAAGAAAAGACAATAAAACATTAAAGATAAAACATTGAGTTGTTTCTAGACATGCCACTAAAATCTGAGATCATTTAAACGAAAACTGGTTTAGTTATTATACAAAATGATATCAATTTTTTTTCTGAAAACCTCAACGGATATCAAATATTTTTAAACACGCTGTATAATAAAGTGATTTCTCAATGGCTAGACAAAGCTTAAATGTATTTTCTTTTCTAGTGAATGGCATTTCTATGCCTAAAAAGATACTCAATCATTAAACATTGAATTTAGAGTTGTTTATACTCGTACTATTAAAATTCGAGATTATTTGATCGGGAATTAGTCAAGTTTATTAGATTACAAAATATCATTTTTTCTTAAATACCCTGTTCATTTCAAATGATATCAATTTTTTTTAAAACAACCTCTATATCTGTGTCTTTTTCACGTCTTTTTGTTGTGACTTCTATCTTTCTTAGACTGGTTTATTCACTTAACACAAATTTTCAAAAACAGTGGAAATAAAATATCTCTTCCGTGGTTCTATAAAAAAATAAAACGCGTAAAAGAATAAAAGTCAAATGTATTTTTCAGGTAACTTTTATTTCGTGTTTCTGTTCCATAAAAGGCAATTGAAAACAAAACAAAAAAAAAAAAAACATATATAAAAAAATAGCTTCTCAAAATTCGTTTAGGCAAAAATTTGATATCGCGCATGTTTCCCAAAAGACAGAAAAATAAATCGCCTTGTCTGTGTGAAAACGAAGCTTTTCCTTCTGGGGCGTGAGGTAACAAAATAGTTTGGCAATATGAAACGATGTGAATCAGCTGCACTTTTCCGCGTTGGTTGTCCCCTGATACAAATTATATCAGCTCCCACCACTTAGCCATACTGCACATGGATTGTAAGATAGTCACTATCAAAAATAAAGGAAGTATAGTCGCTTTTAACAAAGTTTAGGATAATTATTCATATTGAAAGCTGTCGATAGGGGCTATAGAATACATCGACTGCACTTTATAGTGAGGTAAGACCCTCTCCCAACCAGGATCCTGGATATAACACTGAACTGTATCTAATTGTGAGTTTCCAATCCTGGAGCTTTGGGAAATTCGGAGTACTCTTTCATTCCTATTACTTCCAGATCCACTCTGACCTGGGGCGGTAGTAACTGTTAGAGTCGCGTCTATGGATCAAATAAAAGTAAAGTTGGCGACCGTAGTCCAGGGTTACCCGTAGGTTCCCTTTTCGATAGCTACCACACCAAGGTGTAGGGGAGGGCGCTACACCTTTCCCTAGATTGCTCCACTTTTGCCCTTGATCCGTACCCTATAACGCGGAGTGTTAAGCAAGGAGGCACCAAGTACCATTTTTTGAGTCTTTGGTATGACTCAACCGAACATTGGCGTGATGGTTAGAGTGTTCACTAATGGCCCGGGAGACCTGGGTTCACTCCCAGGTCGAGTCATACCATGGATCAAATAGAACTATTTAATTTACAATACTTATTAACTATGCTTGAAATCATTTAACTGTCAACAAACAAATGATTCATATTAAATAGAATTATTAGTATTAGATATGAATACTTGAAAACATTTAAAATTATTAGTGTTAGCAATACATGAAATCATTTATCCGTATGCAAACAAATGAGCTCTGGCTCGATTAAAAATAATGTTACCAACAAACTATTCGCTTACAAATCATATTAATGTACGAGAAAGAAAAATGAAAATGATTTAGACAGATATATTGATAAGATAAACGGAAGAAAAATATATACTTTAGAGTGGATGAAAATTTATAGTATTTACTTTGCCGACACGTGTTTCGACTAAAATCTTTCTTATATACAAAGTATTTCAATTTAGATTATTTAGAATTTGAAAATGAGGATATAATGAAATAATAGAAAATATTAGTTGTCTAAATTTCTGAGACGAAGCTAGGTGATTTTTATCATTAAGGGTTTTCTGACTATTGTCTTCATCTTTGTTGTTAAAAAAATCTGAATATGAGCACAGGTAAAAAATCATACATAATAGTAGTAATTGTAGTCAAGTAAGAACATTAAGTTTATAAGTCCCTAAAATTCACTCTGAATTGTCCAGCAGGACACATGTCGTAACGGTTATAGGCGTTGGTTCCCTAAGCTTCTAAGGAGACAATCATCTGGCCGTAACAATACCTAACACTTATACCCGGTTATGGCTAACGAAATCAGAACAGGCGACCCCTGTGGATTCAATAAAGGACGTAGTTTGAAGTTCCGTGAAGGTTCCCGAGTTCGACAAACACCTGAAGAAGGCCGGAGGACATATCGGCCGAAACGTTGTGGAAATAACAATAAAGATGAAGACAGTAGTCCGAAAACCCTTAATGATAAAAATAGAAAATATATCAAGCGAGCTAGCTTAAAAGTCGTCTTCAGGGCAAATTTCAAATTTTAGAAAAATGAGTAATACGGAAGAAAGTATATTAAAATTGTCTACGTCATAAAATGGAATCTTTTATCGGTTTGAAAAAATTTTGACGGTTTACATCTTTAAAAAAAAAAAAACAGAAAACAGTCCGGTATTATCAATGAAAATTAAAATCTTTTCGGATTATTCTTTAGAGTTATATGATTTCAAGTATAGTAAATAATTCAATGGGGCTATTTAATCCATAGACAGAGCTCTAACAGGTACTACCGCTCCGGGTGAGAGTGTACCTGGAATCAACGTATTGCTATCTACTTCTAATAATCTCTACGAACAATTCGCTAAGGAAGAAGAAGAGTAATAAAGGAGAAAAAAACGTATATATATATATATATATATATATACAAATTTCGTTGAACATTATAGACATTTTCTGTCTACATATTTTCTTCTGGATCCGTTTGTATTGCTGTATTGCTTTTATCGTATTCGGCGGGAATTGATTTATGTATTATCCATAGTTGTATATATAACGTTGGTTTTTTGCAAAAAATGTCCTTTAGGAGATTGTATCTCTGATAATAATAATAATATATATGTAGGTTTAAACTCAACTGCCCTATCGAGGAGACTTACAATGCACCTTTCTGATACAAGTTCAATAGCTCAGCTTTTAAAAAACATTCACGCCCAACAACAGAATTACAGAAAATTCTCACCGACAACACAATATTAGAACATCAAAATGATAAACAAAAACTACAGATTCTCGAACCACTACATATTAGAAACATGCAACCGACACTTAACAGAATTAATTTTCAAACCAGTGCTAATGTACTTAAATGTCTTTAGCTACTGACACTATTTATAGAAACCCATTTAAAAGCAAACGCTATACTCTCCAACGGTAAAGACACTCTTACATAGTAGTAATATGCAAAAACAAAAGTTACATCACTTTTGTAATAGATCCTCCCCTGATGATGGCCCAAAGTCGGGAAGAAAGTACTTGAGATATATACAATTATGGACAATATATAAATCATTTCCTGCCGAATACGATAAAAGCAATACGGCAATACGAACGGATCCAGAAGAAAATATGTAGACAGAAAATGTCTATTATGTTCAACGAAATTTGTATTAACGAAGAAATGCTGCCAAAATATACATATATATATATATATATATATATATATATATGGACACGAACACACAGACACACAAGATACACCCTTGTAAAAAGGAAAAGAGGAGGAAAAGAGAAAGAGAGAAACAAGATCTGCTGAGATTAACATTTATCACGGTTAATTAACTTGAAGTGAGCATTCATAGACACAAATCCTGGAATTAAAAAGAACCACAGCCTTATCAAAACTGTCGGTTTATAAAGATAAACCGAGAGGGAACATCAGAACAAACCATTTCACCTCCTGAAGACGATTTAAAACGCCAGAAACACGTGTTGAAGAAAAATAGATAACTTAAAAACAAATCGTCTCATGGACCTCTTCATTTAAAGTATATATATATATATATATATATATATAAACGGAAATTGGTATTAAATAATCTACAAAGGTTTATATGGCATTAAACACAACCAAACCATATCTACAGTACGTTTTTTTCTTGTTTTTATCATTCGTTCACCCTTTGTTGATGGAGATTAGAATATGCTGGCAATATCCTCACCCTCTATCGAATATGAATAATCTTTAAACAGATCTCTTCGATCCATAGATGGGACCTTAACAGGTACTAGTTCTTCGGGTCAGAGTGGACCTGGGAGTAATAGCAATGAAGGGTTACTCCAAACTTCCCAAACGATCCATAACTAGGAAATAAATAAGAAGCATTACTTTCAGAGCAACCTTCCTACATTTTTGGTTGAGTGTTGAAATATCTAATAAAACATCCAATATCTAAATATCTGATAAAACATTTAATATCTGAAAATTTAGTCAAGCATTTAATATCTAAATACCTAATAAAACATTTAATATCTAAATATTCAATAAAACATTTAATGTCTAAATATTCAATAAAACATTTAATATCTAAATATTCAATAAAACATTTAATGTCTAAATATTCAATAAAACATTTAATATCTAAATATTCAATAAAACATTTAATGTCTAAATATTCAATAAAATATTTAATATCTAAATATTCAATAAAACATTTAATGTCTAAATATTCAATAAAACATTTAATATCTAAATATTCAATAAAACATTTAATATCTAAATATTCAATAAAACATTTAATGTCTAAATATTCAATAAAACATTTAATATCTAAATATTCAATAAAACATTTAATGTCTAAATATTCAATAAAACATTTAATATCTAAATATTCAATAAAACATTTAATGTCTAAATATTCAATAAAACATTTAATGTCTAAATATTCAATAAAACATTTAATATCTAAATATTCAATAAAACATTTAATGTCTAAATATTCAATAAAACATTTAATATCTAAATATTCAATAAAACATTTAATATCTACATATTCAATAAAACATTTAATGTCTAAATATTCAATAAAACATTTAATATCTAAATATTCAATAAAACATTTAATGTCTAAATATTCAATAAAACATTTAATGTCTAAATATTCAATAAAACATTTAATATCTAAATATTCAATAAAACATTTAATATCTAAATATTCAATAAAACATTTAATATCTAAATATCTCATAAAACATTTAATATTTAAATATCTCATAAAACATTTAATATTTAAATATCTCATAAAACATTTAATATTTAATATTTAATAAAGTATATTTCGTCTGAAGAATTCAGTCATCCAAAATTAAACGAAAGGAAAAAGATCGCCCAGTCAACGGGGTGTAGAATACGCTTACTCTATCTCTTACAGATGTATAACCCCCCCTAGACCCCCCTGAATTGTTTTAGAGTTATTTGCTAATCAGTTTGGGGGGGTGAAATTAAAAATTATTTTTGTTTTCGTTTTTTGCTGGTTTCCTTCATTTACTCGTTGGTTTGTTTGTCTATTTGTCTGCTTCCTACATTTGTTTCTTTGTTCGTTTGTTTGTTGTTTTGTCGCCAATAGTCTGCTTGTTTCTACTTGCCTTTGCACATTTTCCGCAGAGAAAATGGCTGCAAGGAAACTTTATCTTCTAAACTCAAAGTAAACGTTGAAGCAATAAAATGTCGGTCGCTACTCGGCAGCCATTGACAATGTACCGCCGGCGCTGCTGTTGTCCTGAACACGTCAGAGACCAAAAGCGGATAGATTTCAGACAAACGGTCGTGTTAAGGTCCCAAAATGTGAAGAACTTATGATGAATGACACATTAAGGTAGAACCCAATCCTCCTGTGCACATTGGAAACGACAGTAACCCATTGATATATTCCATCAAGCCCGGTTCGATTTGGTTTAGATGCTGCTCTGTCGTGTCTATTTACAATGTCCAATTCCATCAGAAATTTAGAAAGTCATATTTTAAACTAATAGAATTTTCCCACTTAGTAGATCCTCTCTTCGTCCTTAGCTATAAACAATGCAGAGCCTGAACAATCACGCACTTTTTCTTGTAGTCTCGAAATATATGCAGTATTAGTAAGGTGAGTCAAGGAGCGCGGTTGCTCAAGTGCTGGATTGTGAGTACATAGGAAGCAAGTTCGAGCTCCAGTCACGCAGTTACATTTATTTCGGACTAATACCCTTTTCCTTCCAGCTATAACGAAAAAAATAGGTTCAAACTCCAATCACGCTATTACGTTGACTTTCGGACTAATACCCTTGGAAAAGGCATGAAACCACCTATCCTTCTGGCTATAAGTTAAATAATAACACTGCTGGTTTTCCATAGGATAGTTTTGGCATCAAATAACCAATGAAGGTTGATATGCCATTAAAACAAAGAAACCAAAACAAATCCGGGGATCTGAGTCCACTATACGAAATAAAAATCACTTTTTTGCTAAGACGAAAGGAAATCAATGTGGTCGCCTTTTAAAATTTTTTTTTTTTTTTTCAGGAATTTGAAATCATATGACTAGATATGACAAAATAAATCTTTTGATATGATTGCAATATCCCCAAGAGGATAACCAATGTGAGGTGGTTAACGTGCTTAACTGCGATATCGTAGTAGGTGAGTTCGAACTCCAGTCATGCTATTACGTTCACTTTCAAACTAATACTCTTAGTAAAGGCATGAAACCCCTTATCTTTCTCAGATATGGATAAAATAGTATCATTGCTGTTCTTCGACAAGAATGGCTTTGGTATTAAATAACCCACCGAGGTCGATATGCCGTTAAAAAAGAAACCTTAAATAGTACCACAACTACTCTTCTACAAAAATGGATTTGGTATTAAATAACCCATGCAGGTTGATACGTCATTAACCAAAAACATCTAAGTTAAAAAATATTTGCGATAATTTTGTACGTGCAACGGGTATGTATGGATGCACTACTTGGACGCTAACAAAACGGCTGGAGAAGAAGCTAGACGGCAATTACACAAGAATGTTGCGAGCAATATTGAACAAGTCCTGGCAGCAACACCCTACAAGGCACCAACTATACGGCCACCTGCCTCCCATCACGAAAACTATCCAAGTTAGACGAACCAGACATGCAAGGCACTGCTGGAGAAGCAGGGACGAGCTCATAAGTGATGTACTCCTATGGACCCCCACATATGGCCGAGCAAAAGCAGGACTACCAACTCGAACATACATACAGCAGCTGTGTGAGAATACGGGTTGTAGCCCTGAAGAGCTGCCAGAGACGATGAACGATAGGGAGAAGTAGAGAGAGAGGGTCAGGGATATCCGTGCTGGCGGCACGACATGATGATGATGATGATATCATGTGACCGAAGTGGTTCAAGCCATGATAGTTACCCGTTGTGGTTGGTAGTGCTATGGTAGTTGGTGCGCTGACACATTTGTTTTGCTCTATACAGTGTGCGACCTGAAAGCCGTACGGATGAGCATGCAATGTAGTCTATTTCGGAAGCTTTTGCTTTACGATCTCGAAGTGGGCCATAACACCACCGAAGCAAGCAAAAACATTTATTGCGCTATGTACAGTTGATTACGGTACAGTAACCAGATGGTTAAATAAATTTCGCACCAGTTAAAAGAACCTCGACGATCAGGCAGGGTCAGGTACATCTAAAAGCCCAGATTCCGAAGCCGTGCTTCTTACCATTCTAAGCCGGCGACAGAGAGTCCCAGGAAAGCTTGATATCTACCATCCACTGTCGTTCGTCACGTCCACGACTACGACAAAAGCATCTGAAGCAGCCGAATTATCCCTTACGTACTACCTAACTATTGCAAAACTTTTGACTCCCCCTAGTATTGTAAAAAAACATGTATACATACTACCAAAACATCCCTAGTATTATAGAAAAAGCTATGTATACAGACTATCAAAATATTGCAAAACTTTTGATTCGCCCTCGTATTATTGTAAAAAAAAAATATGTATACGAACTACCAAAACATCGCTAGTATAATAGAAAAAAAGCCATGTATACGTACAACTAAAATATTGCAAAACTTTTGACTCACCCGAGTATAGTAAAAAAAAAACATGTATACATACTACCAAAACATCGCTAGTATTATAGAAAAAGCCATGTATACGTACTACCAAAATATTGCAAAATTTTTGACTCGCCCAAATAGATACAACTTGAGCAGTCTTTTATCATAAGACAATATACATGATATGATATGTATTTATAAACCCATTCGCAACGGGCAGGATGTTTGGTTTGGTTTGGTTACTTTCTTTACTGGCTTATCAACTTTCGTGGGTTATCTAATGCCAAAGCCATTATTGTAGAATATCAGCAGTGATACTATTTAACCCAAAGGTTTGGAGATAAGGGGGTTCATACCCTTCCCAAAAGTATTAGTCCAAAAGTGAACATAGAAGCCCGACTGGAGTTCGAACTCGCATACTTCGAAGCCGTACTTTAGCCGTTACGCTACGAGGACTCCTCACGGGCAGGATGTGACATAAGGTCAATTATTTAAGCGGGGTAATCCAAGTTAGACGAACCAGACATGCAGAACACTGCTGGAGAAGCAGGGACGAGCTCATAAGTGATGTACTCCTATGGACCCCCACATATGGCCGGGCAAAAGTAGGACGACCAGCTCGAACATACATTCAGCAGCTATGTGAGGATACGGGATGTAGTCCTGAAGACCTGCCGGAGGCAATGAACGATTGGGAGAAGTGGCGAGAGAGGGTCAGGGATATCCGTGATGGCGGCACGACATGATAATGATGATGATGATAGCAGGTTAGAATTCAAAGTTTTTCCATTCCTAGAATGGTTATCTAAATAAGGCTAAAGAACTCAGTCAGTCTTATCATTCACCCGTGACCAGGGGAAGATGGATTCATCCCTTTCCTCGGGGCATTACCGCGTAGCGAGACGTAAACGGTTTCATCCAGTATTTTCACTCCAGTCGCCGATTTCATTTCAAACGATTGTAATCGTTGCAGTAAGTGCGCCTCCATCCGAAGACGACATAGGTAGAGCGACAACAAAAAAAAACCATTGAGTAAATTGTTGGGGATAAGGGAGAAGAAAAGACACGTGTCTTGTTCGAGTAAAATTTCTACGCGCCAAAATTTGTTTTCATTGATCAAACTAAAGAATTTTTTCACGCGCAGCTCCGAGCGTCGAATGTCGCTCCCAGCACGTCTGCAACGAACAAAATATATTCATTTTGTTAAACATACGGAAATATATTTCATAAGTAGATCACGTACATAGAATAAATATTTGCGAAGCGTAGACAGGTCTTATCACACAGCTACGTAAGTAGAAGAATGATTGATTTTCGCCAATCTTCTGAATAGAAAAGGGACTTGGGCATCGAGATCAACGGTGTCCCTGAGGCTCTCGAATATTCTTTGGGGACATCGAGCCCCTTCGTCCGGGACACCCCAGGGAACAGGGTTTTTTTTTTAAATTTAGAATAAGTGTAATCGACTATTATTATTATTACGGATTTTTACAATATTTTTGTGGGATTAAACTACTGACGTAGTGGCTAATGTGCTGGAATGGGATATCGCGGTAAACGAGTTCGAGCTCCAGGCACGTTATTAAGTTCACTTTTGGAATAATAGCCCACGGAAAGGCATGAACCCTCTTATCTCTCCAGCTATGGTTTAAATAGTACCACTACTGTTCTTCTACAAGAATGGCTTGGGCACTAAATAACCAACGAAGATTGATATGCCATTAAACAAAGAAACCTTAAATAGTACCACTACTGTTCTACAATGATGGCTTTGGCATTAAATAACCTACCAAGGTTGATATGTCATTAAACAAAGAAACCTTACATAGTACCACTACTGTTCTTCTACAAGGATGGCTTTGGCAATAAATAACCCGTGAAGTTTTATATGCCGTTAAATAAAGAAACCTTAAATAGTACCGCTACTGTTCTTCAATAAAAATCGCTTTGGCATTGAATAACTCCCGAAGGTTGATATGCCATTAAGCAAAGAAACCTTAAATAGTACCACTATTGTTCTTCAGCAAGAATGGTTTGGCATTAAATAACCCACCAAGGTTGATATGCCTTTAAACAATGAATCTTTAAATAGTACTACTACTGTTCTTTTACCAAGGTGGATTTGTAATTAAATAATCCACGAAGGTTAAAATAAAAGATTTAAAAAGGTTTAAAATACAAACCTTCTTTATTTAATAGTTTCTTAAACAAAAGAACACTGAGATCACAATTTCAAGACAAAATCGACAAAAATAAAGATTATTTTCCTGACCGTTTAAATGGTGTTTTTCTTACGCTAACAGATGATAAGAAAGTAAAAAGAATATTTTGATTTCGAGGCAGTTTAAAATTGAGACAGAAAGAGAGAGAGAGAGAGAGAAAGAAAGAGAGGGAGAGAGATCATATTGAATGAAGCAAAATATCCCAGTCTAGAAGAAAAATAGATAAGTTTATGCCTTTTATTTCCTAACGCAAAAAGCCTCGTCCAAAATTTGAACTCGGCTGGTGGGTTTCATTTCTTTAAGACGATCATTCTAATTCAAGGTGTTTTCCAAAGAAATAAACGCTTTCAAAATACTTTTTACGTTACTGACTTCCTTCCATATATCGTTCATGTCAAATCTGACTTAGTGCAAATTCAGATTGATACCCGACTCCATACATCGTTTTGTAGAAAAATACTCGAAACCATATAACTATGTTCAAATTATTATTGAAGCGATAATTGTTTTCTCTAATTAAGCGTATAGAGAAAAAGCTTGGCGGGAATTTGCACAAGAATGCCACGAGTCATATTGAACAAATCCTGGAAGCAACATCCCACAAAGCAGTAGCTGTACGGTCACTAACCCCAACCCCATCTCTAATACCATCCAAATAAGACGGACAAAACGTGCAGGACACTGCTGGAGAAGCAAGAACGAACTTATAAGCGATGTTCTCGCATGAATCCCATTACACGGACGTGCAAGTGTTCGACGACTAATAATAACCTATATACAGGGTGGAACGATAAAATTGTCGTCCCAAAGAAAACAACACAACAGCTTTATTTTAAAACTTTTATTGAAAAAAATCAATTCAGGTAACTTGATTATGTAGTAGAGCTGACATCTATTCAATGTAGCCGCCTTCAGCTTCAATCATTGCCTCGACACGGATCCGGAACTGGGAGCATGCCTTTTCCACCAGCGCCAGCGGGAGCTCGGCGAATACTCGGCGGATGGCGGCGATTAGGCTGGCTTTGGTGTTTTGGGAGGTCATGTTGGTGATGTTCTCGATGTATGAGCAAGCGAAGTAGTCCAGCGGGTTCAGGTCTGGGGATGAGAGGGCCAGTGAGAGAAGGGTACAAAGTTGTAGCACCCCTTCTGAAGCCAAGCCTGGGTCTCTTTGGACTTGTGGGCCAGCGCCGAGTCCTGCTGACACACACAGGGTCTGCCACCAGCCACCTGATTGCACCAGGGGATCACCACACTCTTCAGCACATCCAGGTACACTTTGGTGTTGACTTTCAAACCGACTTCGAAGATGTGAGATGGCATGATGTGGCCCTCGCTTGAAACTACACCAAAGACCATAACCGTAATCGTCCGAAAGGTCGTCCGATGCATTGAGCTGTGCCCTCAAGCACTGAACCGTCCGGATTTGCATTTTGAGGGTGCTGGCAATGGCCCTGTTGTCATAACTTGGATCGGTAGAGAAAATGAGTTGTACAGCGGCGCATCTCCGATCTCGCTCATTGAACATTGTGTCACTTTCAGACATGATAGAAGACTCTTGGGATTTGTACACAACTGGCCAACTAGTAGAATGTCTGCAACATGTCACGTGGTCTACCACTGAGAAAAGAGAAATAAGAAATTTCCCCTACCCCTCCGTGTTTGAATTAACAGACCGCCAAAGACTGACCGTTAAAAGAGAAATAAGGAATGTAGGTCAATTCCTCGCGGCCGAAGTAACAAATCCGGGTTAGAATGAAAGCCAACAAATGTTTGCACTCTGTGACCGGATCGATAAAGAAGGGGATATACTGGATAGAGATCCTATTTACCCAACCCCTCCGCTCGGGCAGGATATGACACGATGTCAATTTTTAAGCGGGGTTTAACAGGTTTGAATTCAGAGTTTTCCTTCTCCTAGACTAGTTGCCTTACCAAGGCTGAAAAACCTAGTCTGTCCTATTACCCATAGCTGTAGGGAGAATAATTGGATTCATACCTTTCCCAAGGGTATTAGTGCTATGTGAAATGCAATCAGTCAGGTCCAGGATTTGAACTCATGTCGCCGTATCCATATCCTGCGACAATAACCATTACACCACGGGCACCTCCTGGATAGAGATAGTAGTCCGAATGAATCACCTGACAGGGTGAAGGAAGAAGAAAGAGGCCGAATGATCGGCCAGAACCCTAAAAACGGAAGTAGCACCCTTTTCGTCAGCAGAAATAGGAAATAAAGAATTTAGTTTTCGGGCAGCAGTTGGTGTGACAAGATGTGTTGACACTGTCGTCAAAACTCCGGGTGAAGAAGTGAAATAGAGCTCTTGGACAAGAGATAGCAGACGCCTTCAAGCCGAGCTCCATAGAATCCCAGTAGCCCGTTAAAAAAATACTCTCAGAAGAAACCCATCGTCGAAAAGCTAAGTATACCGTAAAACCGTTTTCTCCCTCCACCCTTCCTAAGTATTGCTCTCTCTCTCTCTCTCTCTCTCTCTCTCTCTCTCTCTCTCTCTCTCTCTCTCTCTCAATTTAAAGAAGGTAGAAAGGAAAGAAAAAAGAAGAAAGAGACATTTATGTCGGAGACTGTTTACTGGAAAACATAGCCGAACCCTGTAAATATTCGTTTGGACGTTGGTGTATTAAAAACCTTGTTATATTTTAATGTCCCACGTGTTGAAACTTACTCGTTGTGTTGTTCGCCTATCGAGTTGCCTTCTTTTTACATGTTCCTTTTCAACTTCATTCGCCTAAATTTATTCTCGCTAAATGTCCTATTCGCCTTTTAAATTATTACACGGGAAATTGGAATTGTCGGCTACGATAAAAAAACATTATATCGAAACTTAGAGGCCCATATCTTCCATTATCCTAGGGGTAGGAAGAGGTAGTGGCCTGGTCGGTGTGTGTGTAACGTGAAAAATGGAAACCCCTTGTCAACGGCGGTCAGTCTAGCCCAAATTAACCCCCACATTATCTGCCAGTTCCCATATGCCCGAGAAAGGACTCGTAACTAGGACTTATTCCGCGAGGGATCAAGTGCCAGACTGCCCCGACTTCACACGTGCGAAAAATAAACTCCCGTTTTGGGATAAATATTTAATGGCACCGTCACAAACAAAAAAAGAAAACTGGTTTTCATTGAACGGAAATGGAATCATGTCGTCTTTTCTAGGGCGACAATTTTATCGTTCCACCCTGTAAAACAGCTCTGTACGGACGCATGATGTAGTCTAGAGACAACCATCCCCCCAATGAATGTCCTTGGTATGATACTAATCTGCGTCTGATGGTTATGATGGTTATTTTATGCCAAGACGTTAGAGAATCACGTTCATTGTACATTGATATTTTCATTTTCGTTTAGAAGTTACTGACGATTTTTTGCACAGTTGTATTATATATATTCCTATTTAATACAGATATTTTCTCTCTTTTTTACATACGGTCCCATCGAATTCGAATAATCTCTAAATAGGTCTATTTGACCCATAGACGGGACCCTAACAGGTACTACCACTCTGTGTCTGAGTGAAACAGGACGTAATGGCAATGAAGGGGTACTCCACACTCGCTAGATCCCTGGAACTTGAGCCTCAACATCAGATGCATTTTTTTTAGAGTGGGGGTCTTACTCCTCTGTAAGTCAGGATATTTCAAACCCCCACCACAAGACAATAAGCAATTTCTTTCGAAAATATTTCAAATTTAGATGAATGGCACTCATCGATTCTTTTCTCGGTATTGTTCATTCAAGCAAAACAATAAAAGTCTGTATTTTTACATCTTCAGCATAAAGAATTACCAATAAACCTTGTTTGTGTTGGCTGAGGTTGGAAGTGTTAGTAGTACGTATGGCATGACGCCCGCGTGAAGAGAACAGAACGTAGTCGACTACTGAGCGCCGCTTATATGCCTTCTATGTATATTCTATGTGGTTATATTTGCATGGCACGTGCGTGTGTGTACAAATATGCATATCTATAAGCCGGCGGTGTCGCTTCGTCGAAACGTCCCTGAATAACATTCTTCTAGTATATTACTCAATTCTTTTTTTAAATTTTTATTTCTTGTTTTTCTTTTGAAGTTAAGAAATGTAAATTTTGTGCGATTAACTACCGTAGCATCAGCATAGTGTCGTGCTGATTATCATATAATAATTAAAGGCCACCTCTCAATCAGACCCACCTCCTTTTTTTACGCTAAAATCTACGGCTGGACCCAATAACAAACTTTGTAGCATAAATCAAAATATTTAACAGAAAAATAAATTCTTTTCGCTCTGTCGACGAGGCTTAGAATATGCCGAATGTGTTCCTTGCAGAGGGGTAAGACTCCCCCACACCACCAAAAAAGTGATATTCTGGGAATGAGACTGAATTGCATCTGATTCTGGAGATCTGGGGGAGAGTAGAGTACCTATCCCTTCATTGCCATTACTCCCAATTCTAATCTTACCCAGAGGGTACGGTCTATGGCTCACATGTATATCTGTTTGCAAATTATTTGTTTTGAATAGGAATACTTGATATAATAAAACTGGGTGCCAAAAAAAACTGCACAAAAAAAGTAAATCTACCTCTTGAAATAAAATAACCCTAGACGAGTTGAAATGCCGTTAAAATCAATCAATCAAATAATTTCCCAAAATAACTAATACATGCATACAAATAAGTGTACGTATACATACATAGGTGTGTGTGTGTGTGTGTTATAAATGTACTTTTATGTTTTAGAATACATTCTTGTGTGTTATAGATATATAATTCTATACAAAGGGTATATATATATATATATATATATATATATACAGCAGCTCTGTGAAGTTACGGGGTGTAGCCCTGAGGACCTACCGGAAGCGATGAACGATGGGGAGAGGTGGCGAGAAAGGGTCAGGGATATCCGTGCCGATGGTGCGACATGATGATGATATATATATATATATATACACATGTGTGTGTGTGTGTGTGTGTGTGTGTGTGTGAATATACATGTACGTTGCGTGATGAATATAAATATATAAAACCATGAATATGTATATAGATATAATTCCATATAAAAAGTGTGTCTGCGTATGTCAGTGTCAGTCTGTGCGTGTGTATTTATATGTAATAATTATCCAAATATGTTGTGTAATGCATATCCGTGTGTTTATGAATATATAATTCTGTAGAACGAGTGTGTATCTGTCTATGTGCATGTATGTACGAGTTCGCGTGTTCAAGTGTATATGTGTGTTTGTATATATATATATATATATATATATATATATTGTGTAATTAATATTTGTGTGTTATAAACATATAATTTTATAAAATGAGTGTTTCTGTATATATTTGTGTGCGTGTGTATGCGAATGTCAGTGCAAGTGTGCGTGTTTGCTTTATATATATATATATATAATCCAAGGAGGAAATCCAAGGGGTAGGAGTATCCAATACGAGTGTTCAATACTAACGGCCATTGATGTCTAATTAATTTTGGATTAATGATTCATCAACACTCAACATGGAAAGCAAAAAATCTTTTAAATAAAGACAAAAGAAAAAAATTCACTTTCTTGGTATCATTATGAATTTATTTTAGCTTCCTATAAATTCTTATAAGTTTAACTTATAGGCTTTATGAAAAAAAAACTTCTTCAGATGAGATATTTATAATTAGATGTTTTTATATTACTTCTGGCGAGCAATTATGATTATAATTTTGAATATCTCATCTCATTTTTATAAAGCAGAAACTTTATTAAAAAATACCTTCTTCAGATGAGCTATAAACCTTCAGGGTTTGGTTTGGTTTCTTTGTTAAATGGCATCTCAACCTGTGTAGATTATTTAATGCCAAAGCTATTCTCCTAAAAGAACAGTAGTGGTGCTATTTAACCCATAGCTGGGAGGATAAGAGAGTTCATACCTTTCCCTAGGGTATTTGCCCGAAAGTGAACGTAATAGCGCGACTGGAGTACGAACTCGCAAAATACGATTCCGCAGTCCATCGCTTTAACCATTACACCACGAGGACACCCCCATAAAACTGCAGATGAGATAAGTTAAACTTGTCAGAATTTATAAGAGCCTGAAATGAATTTATAATGATACCCAGAAAGTGGTGCCCGTGGTGTAATGGTTATCGTCATAGGAAATGGACACAGCGACACAAGTTCAAATCCTGGACGAGACTGATTGCATTTCACATAGCACTAATACCCTCGGGAAAGGTATGAATCCAATTATTTTCCCTCCAGCTATGGGTAAATAGTAGGGCAGAATAGGTTTTTCAGCCTTGGTGAGGCAACTAGTCAAGGAGAAGGAAAACTCTGAATTCAAACCTGTTAAACCCCGCTTAAAAATTGATCTTGTGTCATATCCTGCCCGAGCGGAGGGGTTGGTAAATATGATAATGATACCAAGAAAGTGATTTTTTTCTTTTGCCTTTTCGATCTCAGCTTCAAGCGTCCTACGTTTCTAACCACACTGAAGAGTTGTGATACAACAAAACAGTTTGTCTGTGGATGACAATACATACGCTCCCATATGGGGGCTGAGCACTCTGCCGAAGGAATTTTCGGCTGCCGCTCGCATAATGCAAAGCTCTTCGAACCAATTGAGCACTCTGGTATCCGGTAAGGTATAAAATGTAAACAAACTAACGCTGCCGCTGCTGTTGCTACATAATACCTTATAATTCCCTAGCCAAGCGTGGTACGCTTGTTAGCCGAGCGGTCTGACACTAAGTCTAACGTAAAGTTGGGTGGGTTTCGATCCCAGCTTCAAGCGTCCTACGTGTCTAGCCACACTGAAGAGTTGTGATACAACGAAACAGTCTGCCTGTGGATGACAATATATATACATATGTGTGTGTGTGTGTGTGTGTGTTCTATAATCAACACTTGTGTGCTCTAAACATATAATTCTATATAACGAGTGTGTCTGTGTGTATATGTATGTGTATCTTTATATTACAAATATATATGTTATGTAATTCATGATTGTGTTTTACAAATAAACATATATGTGTGTCCATATATGTGTGTATATGTGTGTCTTTTTGTATATTATAAACAAATATATATGTTATGTAACTAATATTTGTGTTATATACATATCATTCTATTTATCGACTGTGTCTGTCCATATGTGTATGTACGTGTGTGTGTATGTGTGTTTTTGTATATTATTAATAAATATATATGTTATGTAATTGATATTTGTGTATTATAAACATATAATTCTATATAACAAGTGTGTCTGAGTATATATGCGTCTATGTGTGTGTGCGTGTATGTGAGAAAGAGTGGGTGTATTTTTGCATATTATAAATATACATACATGTTCTGTAAGTCATACTCGTGTTACAAATATATAATTCCATAAAACGAGTATCTCTATCATTGTTACTAGTTTATAAATATATAAATGTGTATGTCTGTGTGATTATGTGCGTGTGCATAAGGATTTGCATACGTATACGTATGTATAATACATACTTATGTGTTATAAATATATAATTGTACATCTATATAATAAAATAAAATGAAATGAAATAGATTTCGCCACTTATTTGAGGGGCGAAATCCATGCATGCCTGAAAGATAGACTTACTGGAACCAAAGAGAAATCTATTCTCACATCAGCCATCTCCGCTATTACTGGAAGGACTCTCTTTCATTAGGCTACTAGTAAGGTAGAGCACCTAGAACGATTTCCTGCCCACAGAATGGTCGTTAAACCCTAAAATAAAATTGGCAGGGAAAGATATCTTTGTCTCTTTCCTTCCTTCCTTAAATTCTCTTGCAGCCTTCCACAGATAAAGAAGCCGGCAAATTATTGGGATAAAAAGAAGAACAATGGGATCAGATACCAAAAACTACAAAGTCATCTTCATAGACCAAGAACGACGACAATTTACGAACAAATAACCAGCTAATCTTCTATACCCCATAATGGAAACACCTAGAAGCTTAGAATCATAATTTTAAAACTCCTATAAAACAATCAAATATATGTTACCTTTTTGTTTTTTGGTTTATTAATAATTTTACACGTCTTATTTTATTAAAATTGTTTTTTTACAGATACCATCAGAAGAAATTAATCAAAGTTTATTAAAATTGCAGGTCTATCAGACTTTAAAAGAGGTCAAATTGTTGGCACTGGTATGGCAAGCGCTAGTGCAACAAAAACCGCTGAATTATTTGGTGTAACAAGGAGTAATATCTCGAAAATAATGACAGCATTTGAGAACGAAGGAAAAACCTCCTCACTGAAGCAAAACTCAAGAAAAAAATGAAACCTGTATGATAGGGACCGTCGGACTCTTTAACAGAGCTTAATGACCATTTCAAGAATCCAGTTTCCTCAAAAACTTAAGAAAGGAGCTGCAAAAAGCCGAATTTCACTAGATGGTGGGGGCTGCAATCAGAAAACCATTTCCATTATTTTGTCCAGCCTGTACATGTGTGTTGGTTCGTTCGTTCGTTCGTTGGGTTTTATGGCATATCAACCTTTGTAGGTTATTTACGCCGAATCCATTTTTATGTAAATGATCAGTTCTATTTATGTCAATTGAGTTTAGCATGAGTACACAGTTTAATTGTCAAAAACATTTCTATTTCAAATTATTCAGTTTATTCAAGCAGTTATATATAACAATTCAGTTTAGTGTAAGTACAGTTTCAATGTCAAAAACAGTTCAATTTCAAACAATTCAGTTTAGCATAAGCTCGCAGTTTAAATGTAAGTACAGTTTAATTGTGAAAAACATTTCTATTTCTAGCTATTCGGTTTAGTCAAGCAGTTCTAATTCAGTTCAGTTCAGTATAAGTACAGATTTTGTTTACACACAGTTAAATGCCAAAACAGTTCTATGTTAAACAATTCAGCTTAGTGTAAATACAGTTTCAATGTCAAAAAACAGTTCTATTTCAAATAATTCAGTTTAGCATAAGCTCACAGTTTAAATGTAAGTACGGTTTCAGTTTAGCATAAGTACGCAGTTTAAATGTAAGTACGGTTTAATTGTCAAAAAAGTTTCTATTTCAAGCTATTCAGTTTAATCAAACAATTCAGTTTAGCATAAGTATGTCATTAGTTCTATTTAAACCATAGATAGGGCCCCATCTGGTGCTACCACGCCGGGCCAGAGTGGACCTGGAAGCAATGGCAATGAAAGGGTGCTCCGTATTCCCCAAAGCCCCAGCATTGCTGGAACCTCACCATCAGATTGTTTTAGTGTCATATCCAGGACACTCGTTGGGATGGTTCTTACCCCTCTGCAGAGAAGCAGTCGGTGTATTCTACAGCCCCAGCCGACTGGACAATACACAGAGTTAAATGTCAAGACAGTTTTATTTTAGATAATTCAGTTCAGCATAAGTACACAGTTTAGACGTCAAAACAGTTCTATTTCGAGCAATTCAGTTTAGCATAGGTACGCAGGTTAAATGTCAAAACAGTTCTATTTTAAACAATTCAGTTTATTATAAATACACAGTTTAAATGCAAAAATTAGTATTGTGAAGGAAGCACGGTTTAGTTCTATTTAACCCATACATATGACCCTTATCAGTTGCTACAACTTCGGGCCAAAGTGGACCTGGGAGCGATGGCAATGATCGGGTACTCAACATTCCCCAAAGCTCCACTATTACTGGAACCTCACCATCAGACCGTTTGGTTTTATATCCAGGACACTCGTTCGGGGGAGAGTCTTACCCCTCTACAGAGGTGCAGTCTGTGTATGCTGGGCAATGTACATGAGTGTGAATGCGCACGTATGTTGGTCGGTATATAAGCGAATGTATGTATGTATGCGTAGGTTTCAGATTTTAAACATTCACAAGCATATCTGCACTTTCAATACGAAGTTTGAAAACGCGGATAAAATTCGTTGGAAAATGCCAACAGTAGCCATCGATGGCGATAAATTTTTTTGTTGTCGAATATCAAAATTGTCAGACTCGAATGCCCAATCACGGCGAATTTCCACTGCTTGTAAAGTTTCTGGTAGCACTTGGGTGGACAGCGCTGCTCTTCCTGTGTCAGGCGGCCCGAAAAAGCTATTTCCACATGTCCGAATCTGTTACGATTGACTGATAAGTGTCATGAATAAATCTCGGGCGTTGCACTGGTCAACCGGACAAGACCAGCAAAGATGTCGTTTAGCTACGATGTCATAACTTACGATGGATGACACCAAACAAGCCAATGACGTCATCGACACAGATTTCTTGGGCTTCTCCTCTCAGATGATGTCGAGCCATAAATTGACGATAATGAAACGTAGCCTCGACTTGGGTTTGAAAGTTATTGGCGTTGGCCACTGAGTCTCACCACTGCTAATCTTAAATTCCTGCTCCAAGCAATAAATTACCATTACGAGACTGGGCTGAAAGTTCATAGGCTGACCAGTATACTCACACGGAATATGACCAAATGAAGTCTATTTTTCAACATAATTCCCATAGCGGTCCATCCACTTCTTCCAGCAGTGTTGCAGTGGTAAAAAAAATGTCATCAACAACAGACATGACATCATTATGTGAAATTTTCAGCCGGTTAACTTTTCAGCCCATCCTTGTATCTTTACAATATTCACTGTTTATACTATATCATATATTATATATTAGGGTTCAATTCAACAGCTTGTGAGGATCACGAATCCACAAGGCGCGCTGGTGCGAAGAACGTAATTCTCCTGTCGGAGAATGTAAATCGAATGATGGGCCTATGAATTAGGTTTACCCCCACAGTATTCACGAGCCCATTGCTGACCATCAGCGTCCTGGAGACATTTTTTTTTTTGCGAGCCAAAAATCTAGTGGCCCAAGGGTAATCAGATAGCTTCCTGGATAAACTTAGACCAGGAGCTTTCTTTTTACTCACCACCCATCTTGAGGGCCCATTGATCAACAAATAAAATCTTTTAGCGGAATTATTATATATGACGTTTGTCTCGAGTGCTTTTGGGCAGTAACGCATAAATGAAAGAAAACGAACCGAATAGATAACGGATATAGAAGGGATTTCAACACGAATGTAATACACGCGGAACCACCTTTCTCGTGTAATTACGCAAAATCAAGAAACGGTTGCTATGACATCTAACGGCCGTAAGTAAACGCATTTTTAAATCACAAACTGCACCAAAATGAAGATGAACGAACGTCCAATGTAATGTCCGCTTTTAGTTGATTTTGTGTATACATAGATATATATTTCTTTTAAATACCCTATCCGGTGGCAAAAGCTTCTCGGTAGCGCCAGGAGTGGCAGTACCGCCTTGAGCTACCGAAACTGTGTTATCACCCTGGTTGGCGGCTGATGAGGCTAGGGTATCGCACGTGCTTTCACACGTTGTATGATGAAAATATATTAGGGTCGGCTGAAAAGTTAACGTACGGACCAAGATACCATTATAGAATGTAACCAAATGAGGTTTATTTTCAACATAGTTCCATTCTTTTCTTCCATTGGTGTTGCAGTGCTTGGATCCCATTTGTCAAAAAAAGTCATCATATGAACTTATCAGCCTATGAACTTTTTATCTACCTTTCCATTTAATGGTCTTAAATCTTTTTACTCTCACAAGACTTTTCTTTTCTTGCCTTATTCCTTCACTTTTTATCATTTCTTACTTTCACAATGATTACTTTTCGCCCTGTCAGTGGGGCTTTAAATATGCTGACTGCATCCCCAGCAGAGAGGTAAGACCTAATGTGGACCTTTGGGGAGTGTGGAATACTCCTTCACTGCCATTACTCCCAGGTCAACTCTTTTAGATCTGTTCAAAAATTATGCGTATTCGATAGAAATACCTGATGGTATATAACTGTAAATTATTTGTATTAAGAACAGTTACTTGAAGCTACAGCACCTTGTAAGCTGAGGGTGTAGAATATTTTGACTGCTTCTCTGCATAGGGGTAAGTGCTAACCACTTTGATTTATAGGAATGAAATCATCAAAACATAAAGCCAAGGGTCGTTTCATCCCCTTCTTATGATGTCTGAATTTAAACCATACAAAATAATTACTTTTGCTTAAAAATTCGGTCTTCTAAATTCTACCTTTACACGAGTATATAGAGTACTAAGATAAACCAATTCCCTCCCTCTTTTAGCTGCTGTTTTTCGAGCGGGAGAGACGTGTCTCAGACCCTGCCGAGAAACGCCAAAGCTACGTGGCTATTTTACTTTCCCTCATCAAGTAAACTTTTTTCCATTTTTTTTTTGCGCCCCCTTCGACATACTGCTTGTTCATGAAGCAATATAACTATATTTCTAGCTGTCTGGTTTAGTTTGATTTCTTTCTTTAATGGCATATCAACCTTCTTTGGTTGTTTAATGCCAATGCTATCCTTGTAGAGATACGGTATTGGTACTGTTTAACCCATTGTTAGGAAGAAAAAGGAGTCCATACCTTTTCCGAGGATATTAGTCTGAAATAGAACGTAATAACACACCTGGGGCTCGAATTCACCGACTAAAATGTTGCTGAACAGCGTGTTAACCACTACCCCACGGGGACTCACCATTTCCTGTTGTTGGTTTACATTTATGAATTTTTTCTTCTTAATTAAGTATGTTATACGAGGTGCAGACGATAAGTTTCCAGACCTTTTTTTTTGTACAGGCATTTAAAATTGTCGTAGACTCTTGAAAATTCACTATGTTATTGCTATACATCTTCTGAGATGACTGACCAATTTTTATGATTTCACGTTCAAATGAACAGCTACAGCAGCAATTGGAATACACCCTACTAAAGCCTGATTGTCACAGGTGGTGAATTCAAAAATGCAATCTAACACTTTAGAAGAACGATATGCAATAAAATTCTGTTTTAAACTTGGAAAAAATGCCACAGAAACGTAAGCGATGTTTCAGATTGCTTTTCGACCATCGAGCATCAGTTTTTGAGTGGCATAAGAGATTCAAGGAAGGCAGGGAGTCTGTGATGGATGATGAGAGGTGTGGGAGGAGTAAGGAAGTCAGTACACCAGAGTTGATTGGCCAAACGGTTAGGCTTAGGGTTACTATGTTGAGGTTTTAAGGGAGTTCAGGAAGAGATTCCCAGGGAAGAGTCCAGCACTCTTCAAATCGGGCTACTGGCATTTCCACCAGGACAATGCACCAGTCCACAACTCCATCCTTGTCACTGACTATTTGACCAAGATTGGCATCAAGACAGTTCCTCAGCCTCCCATAGTCCAGACCTTGCTCCCAGTGACTTTTGGTTATTCCCTAAGCTCAGAGGCTGTCGTTATGAGACAATTGAGGAGATGAAAGAGGCTGAGACGAAGGACATTGACACGCTAACACAAGAGGACTTCCATGGGACCTTCCAGAAGTTGTTGGAACGGTAAAACAAGTGCATTGCAGCCGGAGGAGATTACTTCGAAGGGGACAAGAGGTTCATGTGTGTACTATCAATAAAACTGCCCATATGAAAAAAGTCTGGAAACCTATCGTATGCACCTCGTATATATAAAAGTCAGCATTAAACATATTATCAATGGTTTGTGAAATGTTATCGCTCTACGGTAGGCGCTTAAGTAATAATTTTTGTGTTTCCTGTAGAGAGTTGGGTTTTTTTCAAACATCATTTTCAAATTCTTCATCAATCGTTAAAAATATTTGGAAGAAAAATGAGCATTGATTTTTTTCTCCTGTTCTTTGGCACCACGTGACTTTTTACTCGGTGGTCCGAAGTGGTATCCTTCTTGCTAATTTGCATATTGATGATGACGTCTGTCCACCAAGCAAGGTAAATACAAGTGATTGATTTGCTATTTTTTCACAGCGTGGAAAGCAAAATGTATAAAAACAAAAAGAAATTTTTAAAATAATAAAAAATGGCGTTGAAATAAACCAAGTTACAATATCTGTTAAATGGATGCAAATCTATTCATTCTCCCTCGAAAAAAAAAGTCATAATTTACCAAAGGTTACTTGTGATGTTCACAATCTTTTTCTATTCATCAAATGATTGATGGGCAAGAATGGAGAGTGTGGAGACAAGGGAGAAAACTCCGATACTAATACAAATGAAAATAAAAATTTGAAAAAAAATGAAAATACAAACGAAGCCAAAGAAATTTATTTAAAAAAACAACAAAACTTTTGTTGTACTTTAGAACTGTGTTATGTATTTTACCAGTTATAATCAAAGAAGAGGTAATCTAAGTAATATAAAATGGCGAAAAAAATGTGTAGATATGAGTTACAATTTTGGGGAAGCAGTAGAAATCCTTGATTCATCAAATTTTGGACACATAGACATGTACACCCACTCATACCTCACACACGTTAAAGATATACAGAACTTTTTTTTAAATTGAAATAAAAGATCGGATTTGGATTCAGCAAGGAATAAACTTGGTTCTTTCAAGAACGTCGAGAGGACATTGAAATTGCCGACAGGGTCTAATCAGAACACGAACATTGTCAGAAGTTGAATCTTAAAATCACGCAGGGTTTCAAATCATGAAAAAAATATGATTGGTTGAATGCATCTGGTGAAATAAAACATGCGATTACATCGAAACAGAGATATCAAGTCTATAAAAAAAGAATTAAACAAAAAATAAACCTAAGCGTCCCATGATCAATTACTAGTAAGATCAGTTTAAAATGATTAACACGATAAAAATCGAATTCAGAGACAAAAATGTTTTATCGAATCAACGTTGGATACAAAATACCAAATAATTTCACGTTTACTATTTTAAAAGCTGGACCAATGAGTTTGTAGGACTGTTGCCTCGAAGTAAGCGAGTTCGAACTCCAGTCAAGCAGTTACTTTCACTTTAGGACTAATATCCATGAGAAATGTATAATAAACCTCTTTATCCTCCACAGATATAGGTTAAATAGTATCACTGCTGTTCTTGTATAATGTTGACTTTAGTATTAAATAACCCACGAAGGTTGATATACCATTAAACAAAGAAACCTTAAATAGAAACCTTTATTGTTCTTCTACAATGATGACTGGCATGAAATAACCCACGAAGGTTGATATACCATTAAACAAAGAAACCTTAAATAGTACCATTATTGTTCTTCTACAATGATGACTGGTATGAAATAACCCACGAGGGTTGATATGCCATTAAACAAAGAAACCAAACCAAATCCGGAGATACGAGTCTTTTATACGAAATAAATATCACTTTCTATCTTAGACTTCACGGTAGGATGAAGGTAAATCAATAAGGTCGCTTTTAAAATGAAGTTTTTTCAAAAATTTAGCATTCATATGACCGAATATAACTGATTTTTTTTTTCATATGATTTCAATAGCCCTTAAGGGGATCCCAACGTGTAGTGGTTAACGTGCTGAATTATGACTTCGTAGTAAGCGAGTTCGAACTTCAGTCGCCCTATAACGTTCACTTTCTGACTAATACCCTTGGGAAAGGTATGAAACCCCTTAAACTCCTCAACCATTGGTTAAACAGTATCACTGCTGTTGTTCAACGAGAATGGCTTTGGCGTTAAATAAGCCACGAAAATTGCTATGCCATTAACTAAAGAAACCAAACCAGACCAAATAAGTTGATAGTTCGTAGATGTGCGCTGTATAATGTCCAATATTCAGAAGTGAATTCACAAAAATGTTTACGGCAAAAAGTGTTATATAGTCATCTGCTGTTCATGCAGAAATATACATATATATACTGGATACAGACTGACGCAATAAATAAGGACGCAGGAAGACTTCTTTAACAATATTTTACCTCTCACTTTATTGCAAGATTTCAAAAGGGTTGTTCAAGGGTTGCATGTAAGAGGGAGCTGGAGATCGAATATAAACTGTAATATCTTGACCCCACTGTTATGACCGTCACGTTGTGTCTTTCTCGTTCTTTAGTGCTGCTCAACCGGAGGCCTAGGGCCCACTCATCAGGGCCCAAAGGCTCCTTCGGCCTGATGTGGCTTTCCCTACCACATTTCGTCTATAACTCCGTCCGATCTTCAACTCAACTGCCACCGGCTCGTCGAACTCAACTGAATTATATAATCGTTCGACGCCCACTCGATCTTTGAAATCGAATGTTTAATCGTCATCAAGCGGAAATAACTGTCATGCAGTTCAGAGGTCACTCTCTTCCGGTGCATCACTCTGTAGTATACCATGGGAATTACCTTGTCCTATTTCATCAGCCAATTTCCGCCCACGCGATTTCCTCTCCTAACTGCCATTGGAATGTGTCACTTCCTTCCGGTGCATCACCTTGAATGGCATTTTTGGCCGTGTCAAAAGGTCAAAACATAACAAAAGTACATGCTTGCATTAAAAAGTTCTTTTTCGTCATTAGGCTACGGGCTAACTGATGAAACTATATATATATATATATATATATATACACCTTCCTTACCATTACTCCCAGATCTTCTCAGACCCGGAGTGGAGATAACTGTTAGAGTCCCATATATGAGTGAAATAAATATATCTAAGCATTTTCAAAACTTGAAGCTACGTGGTATCCTCAATAAGTTTCCAGACTTTTTTATACAGGTATTTAAAATTGGTATAGACTCTTGAGAATTCACTATGTTATTGCTATACATCTTCTGAGATGACTGGCCAATTTTTATGGTTTCAGGTTTAAATGAACAGCTACAACAGGAATTGTAATACACCCTACTAAAGCCTGATTGTCACAGCTGGTGAATTTTAAAATGCAATCTGACACTTAAGAAGATCGATATGCGATAAAATTCTGTTTTAAACTTGGAAAAAATGCCACAGAAACATATAGAATGCTTCAGACTGCTTTTCGACCATCTTGCATGAATGGAGCATCAGTTTTTTGAGTAGCGTAAGAGATTCAAGGAAGGCAGGGAGTCTGTGAGGGATGATGAAAGGTGTGGGAGGAGTAAGGAAGTCAATACACCAGAGTTGATTGGCCAAATGGTTAGGCTTAGGGTTACTATGTTGAGGTTTTAAGGGAGTTCAAGAAGAGATTCCATCGGAAGAGGCCAGCACTCTTCAAATCGGGCTACTGGCATTTCCACCAGGACAATGCACCAGTCCACAACTCCATCCTTGTCACTGACTATTTGACCAAGATTGGCATCAAGACAGTTCCTCAGCCTCCCATAGTCCAGACCTTGCTCCCAGTGACTTTTGGTTATTCCCTAAGCTCAGAGGCTGTCGTTATGAGACAATTGAGGAGATGAAAGAGGCTGTGACGAAGGACATTGACACGCTCACACAAGAGGACTTCCATGGGGCCTTCCAGAAGTTGTTGGAACGGTAAAACAAGTGCATTGCAACCGGAGGAGATTACTTTGAAGGGGACTTGAGTTTCATGTGTGTACTATCAATAAAAGTGCCAATACGAAAAAAAGTCTGGAAACTTTTTTAATGATCCTCGTATTTAACTATGTGCAAACAAATTACTGGTGTTAAATTGAATTATCAGTATCAAATCCCGGAACCATTTAACTGTATGTAAACAAGCGAGCGCTGGCTAGTGGGAAAAGGTAAGCTACAAACTATTCGTTTACAAATCATATATATTCAATACATATACGTGTGTGTGTGTGTGTGTGTGTGTGTGTGTTAACAGAATTTGGCATTAATTAACCAAGAAGGGTTGATATGCCATAAAACACAATCAACCAGACAATCAGCCAACTATATATATATATGACATATCTGCTGTTGACTTTTTTGATGAATGATATCCAAGCACAGCAACACGGATGAAAGAAGCATGTGAAACGCAAAGGGGACTATGTCGAAAAATAGACCTCATTTAGTCACCTTCCATGAGAGTGTCTTGGTCAATCTATAAACTTTTCAGCTGGTCCCCAAATATACATATATATATCATCAAGTCGCGCTGAGAAGCACGAAGTTCTCTCTCTCTCTCTCTCTCTCGTCCCTGGTAAGTGTTCTAGGCTGCATTTTGTATCCGTACAGAGCTGATGTGAGTAAGTGTTTGCTGGTCGGCCAACATTGACACGTCCATGTGTAGGAGTCCATCAGAGAACGTCGTTTCTGAATTCGGCCTCGCTTTTTCAGCAATGAATTTTTCAGAATTTTAACTGATATATCCATGAGATTAAGTTATTTAATACTTTTTGCTCGATCGTCACAGGTAAAAATAACGCCCTGTGTTTGTTCAAAACTGATTAAATCAATCTTTTATACATATATATATATATATATAAAATGAAGATAATTCCTACATGACCAAGAGCGGGTCTACCTTGTTTCCACCAAACGACTCTTCAGGATTGCACAGGCCAGTACAATCCTGAAGAGCCGTTTTATGAAACCTAGGTTGACTCGCTCTCGGTCATGTAGGAATTATCTTCATTTTATATAAATATATATATATATAAGAAGATTGCTTTAACCAGATGCCTAACATGTAAATTGTTTGATTTGGTTGTGTTTTATGACATATCAACCTTTGTGGGTTGGTTAGTTGGTTAGCTATTTGGGTTTTATAGCATTTCAACCTTTGTTGGTTATTTAATGCCAAATTCATTTTTATACAAAGAACGGTTCTATTTCAAACAATTCAGTTTAGTCAAACGCTTCTAATTCAAACAATTCAGTTTAGTATAAGTATAGTTTTTTGTCCACACAGTTAAATATCAGGACAGTTCTGTTTCAAACGATTCAGTTTCAATTTCAAAAACAATTCTATTTCAAACAACTCAGTTTAGCATAAGTACGCAGTTTACATTTCAAAACAGTTCAATTTCAAGCAGTTCAATTCAACATAAGTATGCTGTTTAAATATGAAAACAGTTCTATTTCAAGTAATATAGTTTAGCATAAGTACGCAGTTCAGTTCTATTTGACCCATAGATTAGGCTCTATCTGGTGCTACCAATCTGGGCCAGAGTGGACCAGGGAACGATGGCCATAAAGGAGTACTCCGCATTCCCCAAAGCTCCAGCATTACTGGAACCTCACCATCAGAGTATTTAGTGTCATATCTAGGACACTCGCCAGTTTATTCTACAGCCCAAGCCGACTGGGCAAACTTTTGTGTCATCTTTTATGCCAAATCCTGTTTTTATATATATATATATATATATATATATATATATATATATATATATATACTTGTAAGCGAATAGTTTATTGGTGACTTTATCTTTTAGCAAGCCGTCAGAGCTCATTTGTAAGGACACTGTTAAATGCTTTCAACAATTCCTGTTAAACACAAATAATTCTATTTAATACCAATAATTTCTTTGCACGCAGTTAAATAGTTTCAAATATTCCTATCTGACATTATTAATTCTATTTGGTATTAATCATTTGTTCTCATTTATATTGTGTTTTTAGTTCGATTTTTTTGTTTTTTGTTTTTTCTTGTATATATTTACCAAACCCCTCCGCATGAGCAAGATGTGACAAGAGGACAGTTTCGAAGCGGAGTTTGACATGTCTGAAATTTTTTCTTCTCCTAAACTGATTTCCATACCAAGTTTAAAGAGCCCCAGTTAACCCGAACTATTTAGCCATAGCTGGAGAAGGGATAATTAGATTTGTTTGGTTTGGTTTCTTTGTTTAACGGCATATCAACCTGTGTAGGTTATTTAATGCCAAAGCCATTTTCCAAGAAGAACAGTGGTGGTACCATTTAACCCATGGCTGGGAGGATAAGGGGGATCATACCTTTCCCGAGGGTATTTGCTCGAAAGTGAACGTAATAGCGCAACTGGAGTACGAACTCGCTTATTACGATTCCGCAATCCATCGCTTTAGCCATTACACCACGAGGACACCCACCCCCCTTTGGATTTGTACTTTTCATACCAGGATTGGAATTCGGGTCACCATGTTCATATCGATAATAGTAGCTATTCCACCAAGAGCACCTTTATCATTTTTGTTTCCTTGTATGATCAAGAAGCTGGACGACAATTACACAAGAATGTTGCGAGCAATATTAAATAAGTCCTGGTGGCAACACCCCACAAGGCACCAACTAAACGGCCACCTGCCTCCCATCACGAAAACTATCCAAGTTAGACGAACCAGACACGCAGGACACTGCTGGAGAAGCAGGGACGAGCTCATTAGTGATGTACTCCTATGGACCCCCACATATAGCCGAGAAAAAGCAGGACGACCGGCTCAAACATACATACAGCAGCTATGTGAGGATACGGGGTGTATCCCTGAAGACCCGCCAGAGGCGATGAACGATAGGGAAAAGTGGTGAGAGAAAATCAGGGATATCCGTGCTAGCGGCACGACATGATGATGATGATGATCTTGTTAGATACATTTTTTGTTTTTTGTTGTATAAAAAAGTATTTCTAAGAAAAAAAAAACCATGCTGACCACATGCAGCACTTGATTTGGCCTGGTTTGGAAAAGGGAGAAGTAATCCTAGACAGTGCGGCACCAAAAAGTGGCTTCCTCCTGTTGTCAAACTACTATTTGACCATCAGTACAAATTCGGAGTCCCGAACTGAAGGCACGAAAACTTAATCCAGGAGAATGGTTTCATCACTCGCTTCACGAATGGAGCTTCCCAAGAAATAAAAGTAAAAATAAATGAAAGTTGACAGCTGAAGTTCTACCAAGAAAATTCAACTAAAAGAAAATTCAACTGAAAGAAAATTCAGCCGAGAATTCTACGGAAAAGAACCTTAAAGAAGACTCGAAATTTAATGAACTCTGAAACTTTTCGATAAAACAGAAAAAACAAAAAAAAAGAAAAAGACTAAAATTCAAAGAACTTTGTTTCCTAGACACTCTCAAAGATAAATTTCCTGTGTCGCAGAAAAAAAAAATTTCAAATTTTTATTAAGTGCGGGAATTATTTTGACCGTTGAAGTTTCGATTTTATATTTTCGTCCAATGAGGATAATTTAAGCCATTCTAACGGATGACTTTCCCGGGTAGTATAAAAGGCCGCGCAAACGCTCCCTCAGTCTCTTCCTCACACATTTTTCGAGCAGGACAGACAGACATTTTTTTTACTAAAATACCCTTCTCCGTACGCATCACACATTCCTCTGTAAATTTCACATGGTTTGCACTTCTTAGCCATCAGAAATTCGATGGCATACTTCTGTTCAAGCCTAGAGCACGCTGATTGATTTGTTGTCATTTTGAATAACCACAAAACAAATGTTGTTGGGTTTTTTTTTTCGAGGTTAAAATAATTTTTGCTTTGAACTAGTTTCAAACAATGCAAAGTTTATATTCATGGAAAAAAATTCTGAGAAAAAATTATTTTGCTATTTTCAAAAAAAATCTACATCTTCATTCAATTATCCTCATAGATAGATAGATAGATAGATATGAAAAGACATAGATAGATAGATAGATAGATAGATACATACATACATACATACATATGGAAATACTGAAATAGATAGATAGATAGACAGATAGATAGATATAAAAAGACATAGATAGATAGATAGATAGATAGATACATACATACATACATACATACATACATACATATGGAAATACTGAAATAGATAGATAGATAGATAGATAGATAGATAGATAGATATAAAAAGACATAGATAGATAGATAGATACATACATACATACATACATGTGGAAATACTGAAATAGATAGATAGATAGATAGATAGATAGATAGATAGATAGATATGAAAAGACATAGATAGATAGATAGATAGATACATACATACATACATACATACATATGGAAATACTGAAATAGATAGATAGATAGATAGATAGATAGATATGAAAAGACATAGATAGATAGATAGATAGATAGATAGATACATACATACATACATACATACATATGGAAATACTGAAATAGATAGATAGATAGATAGATAGATAGATAGATAGATAGATATGAAAAGACATAGATAGATAGATAGATACATACATACATACATACATACATATGGAAATACTGAAATAGATAGATAGATAGATAGATAGATAGATAGATAGATAGAAAAAGACATAGATAGATAGATAGATAGATACATACATACATACATACATACATATGGAAATACTGAAATAGATAGATAGATAGATAGATAGATAGATATGAAAAGACATAGATAGAGAGATAGATAGATAGATACATACATACATACATACATACATATGGAAATACTGAAATAGATAGATAGATAGATAGATAGATAGATAGATAGATAGATAGATAGATAGATTCCCCTCATTTATTGAATAGCCCTTGTTTTCTGGCTATTGCTATTGACTTTATTTCCTCATTCACTGATGTAGTGGCTAAAGTGCTGGATAAAGACATCGTAGTAAGCGAGTTCGAACTCATGACGCGTTATTTCGTTCACTTATGGGAAAGGTTTGAACACCTTTGTCCCCCTGGTTATGGGTTTGATAGTATCACTGCTATTATTCAAGAAGTATGGCTTTCGCATTAAATAAACCAAGATGGTTACTAGGACATTAAAAACAAAGGAAAGGAAACCAAAACACACACCCACACACATTATGAACACCCGTATATCCTCAGCTATGGGTAAGATAATATCACTGCTGTTCTCATACAAGGATAGCTTATGCATTAAATAACCCATGAAAGTTGCTGTGCTATTTTTGAAAAAAAAGAGAAAACGAAACACACATACACAGTCACTCACACACATATATTACGAACTCCCTTATATCTTCAGCTATGGGTTACATAGTATCACTGCTGTTCTACAAGGATGGATTTGACATTAAATAACCCATGAAGGTTGATATGCCATTAAACCAAGAAACCAAAGCAAAGCTAATATTCTTAGGAAAGGTATGAACCTCTTTTTACTCTCAGGTTAATTTGTATCGCAGCTGTTCTACAAGGATGACTTTGACATTAAATAACCCATAAAGGTTGATATGCCATTAAACAAAAAAAATTAAATAGTACCACTACTGTTCGTCTACAAGGATGACTTTGGCATAAAATAACCCATGTAGGATGATATGCCATTAAACAAAAAAGCCTTAAATAGTACCACTACTGTTCGTCTACAAGGATGACTTTGGCATAAAATAACCCATGAAGGATGATATGCCATTAAACAAAAAAGCCTTAAATAGTACCACTACTGTTCGTCTACAAGGATGACTTTGGCATAAAATAACCCATGAAGGTTGATATGCCATTGAACAAAGAAACCTTAACTGGTATCACTGCTGATCGTATATAAAGACGGCTTTGATATTAAATAACCCATGAAGGTTGATATGCCATTAAACAAAGAAACCTTAAGTAGTACCAGTAGTTATTCTTAAAAAAAGAAACTTATATAAGGATGACTTTGGTATTAAATTACCCATGAAGGTTGATATGCCATTAAACAAAGAAATCGAAACTAAACATTCACAGAATCTTTCAAAATATTGAGCGCCAAGTAGAATCATGGGCACCCTCAATGTGACTTGGTTTGGTTTTTTTGTTTAATGGCATATCAACCTTTGTAGGTTATTTAATGCCAATGCTATTTACCTAGAAGGACAGTAGTGGTACTATTCAACCAATAGCTGGGAGGATAAGGGGGTTCATACCTTTCCCAAGGGTATATGCCCGAAAGTGAACGTAATAGCGCGACTGGAGTACGAACTCGCGTACTACGATTCGGCAGTCCATCGCTTTAACCATTATACCACGAGGACACCCCCCTTTGGATTTGTACTTTTCATATCAGGATTGGGATTCGGGTCACCATGTTCATATCGATAATAGTAGCTATTCCACCAAGAGCACCTTTATCATTTTTGTTTCCTTGTATGATCAAGAAGCTGGACGGCAATTACACAAGAATGTTGCGAGCAATATTAAATAAGTCCTGGTGGCAATACCCCATAAGACACCAACTATACGGCCACCTGCCTCCCATCACGAAAACTATCCAAGTTAGACGAACCAGACACGCAGGACACTGCTGGAGAAGCAGGGACGAGCTCATCAGTAATGTACTCCTATGGACCCCCACATATAGCCGAGCAAAAGCCGGACGACCAGCTAGAACATACATACAGCAGCTATGTGAGGATACGGTATGTAGCCCTGAAGACCTGCCAGAGGCGATGAACGATAGGGAAAAGTGGCGATAGAGGGTCAGGGATATCCGTGCTAGCGGCACGACATGATGATGATGATGATGATCTTGTTAGATACATTTTTTTGTTTTTTGTTGTATAAAAATTTATTTCTAAGAAAAAAAATAAAGCTGACCACGTGCATCACTTGATTTGGCCTGGGTGGAAAAGGGAGAAGTAATCCTAGACAGTGCGGCACCAAAAAGTGGCTTCCTCCTGTTGTCAAACTACTATTTGACCATCAGTACAAATTCGTTTTAACCATTACACCACGAGGACACCCCCCTCAATGTGACTTTTCCGGAGTTCTGGGAGGTGGGGATTCAGTTGGATACATTCCGAATATACCTTAATGACTGTTAAATGATAAGCACTTAACTCGTGGATGTACTCACCGTCCTTTTATTGTTAGAGAGTATGAATCATAATATGACAAGGAGAGGGGAAGCATCTGACCTGGAATTGGGCGAGAATGAGCAATAAATCCAGAGAGGACATTTTACCAGAGCTACTTTCACACGAGGACGAATTTGATGCGGAGATCCTCGTGCGTACGTGAAAGTGGCGATATAAATTGCTCAGCTTTGTCGACGTTCTCTCAGGGTTTATTTTCGTTTTTTTTGGGGGGGGACAGGGGGGTTAGGGGACCTTGAGTGATTGATTCTGACCCTAACTTCTTTTAGTGCAATGTGATAGGAGCTGCCTGGCACACGCACCATCGAAGCAGAGTAAGGTGATTAATCCTTGCCCACTGATGACTAGGGTGTAGGGTCACTTCTGTGAGAGGATCCTGAGAAGAGGAAAGGAATAACCTGTTTGTTTCCACCACAGGATATCATATTTCGTGCGTTATTTGAGTTTAAAAAGAATAAGTACTTGGTCGCCATTGAATTATCGTGGCTCAAACTTAACTCTTAATTGTTGCATCAAACGGCGAGAATTTATTAGATTGAAATACTTGAGTCCGCTGAAACTAGTGAACATAAAATTTACTGGTTGGTTAATAGTGTAATATAATGGCCGAGGGATTTCGTTTTATATATCTTGCCTTTGGGTTTAGCTAGGCTGACAACCTTTCGGCTCAGCACATGGGTTCGTTCGGTGCAAACTTGAGCGCAGGTGTTAATGCGCGCACGGGGAGGATATGTCGTTCACAGATGTTAAAATAAAAATCCCAGGACCAGAGGATGTGAATGATATCATGCATCGGAAGCGTACGCGGGGGATTTAGGGGGATTTGAAAAAAAAAGTCACTTAAGAACTAGACACCGAACGAGAAGGGTCGACTTTCGGGGCTCGCAGAGGCCAGACGAATTTGTGCGCTACGGGCGCCGCACGAGATGGGGGATGGGCAGATGGAAAAACCAGAATAGAAAGAATGTGTATCTCTCTCCTTATATCGAAGAACCTTTAAACTCAAAGGTAATAAAAAGTTTCGTACCTGAACTAAGAAGTCGTGAGTGTTTTTCGTGTTTCGGGATTCCGATGTTCTATGGATATATGTTATGAACATTCTATGTACGTTTCACATGTCCGTATCATGGGTATGTTACAATAGGTGTTTTACGGCACATCAACCCTTAATGCCGAATCCTGTTTATATATAAAAATATATAGGGTGCGGAAGCAAAATATGGAATAATTTTTAAAATGTTTTTGTGGGATTAGTCTAATTTTTTAATAAAAAATCTTGAATAAAAAATTTTGATGATTAGCTCAATTATTCAAGAACTTTTTCGTTAAAATTCAGCCTAATATGAGTGAGCAAGAAAAGAAACGACAAAAAATCTATGAACTGCTTAACGCCGGAACCTAGCCAAAAAAAAATTTCCGAAATAATTAGAGTTTCTTTATGGCCTCCATCAAGCCCAGATTTTTAACACCCTTGATTACGTTATTTGAGGCGTTTTAGAAAACAAAACAAATGCAACTTCCCATCCAAATATTGGCCCGCTAAAGACTGCTATTGAGGAGGAATAAAATGAAATGTCTGAAGAATTTATTTTCAAGGCGTTCAAATCGTTTCGAATGCGTGTTTATAAAATAAGTGAAAACAAGTAACATCCATATAAAGTAAATTTACTGTTTTGTGTCTATTTTCTTATTTTGTTGTTTATTTTTTAAGATTAAAATTGATCTTGTCTTATAATAGAGTCGTTTATTGTTATTCTTGGATATTCCTAATTTTGCCTATGCACTCTGTAAATTTTGTATCATAGATAGGACTCAAGTAAGTACAACCAATCCAGTTAAAAGTGGGCCTGGGAGTGATGGTAATGAAGAGGTATTCCACACTACTCAGGTCTTCAGAACTAATAGAGCCTTTTAAAATTAAATTTATCTTCTTTTATAATAGAGTCGTTTATTATTATACAAAAATATTCCTAATTTTGCTTCCGCACCCTGTATGATTTGTGACCAGATAATTAGTAGGCAACTTTATTTCTGTTTCTTAAAGTTCATTTGTTTGCACATAGTTAAGTGGTTTCAATTATTCCTACCAAACACTAATAATTCTATTTAAAAGGTTTTCTTGTCTTTCGCATTATATTTGAATTTCAACCTTGAAAAATAAAACCTTGATGGCTGGGTTTGAAATATGCTGAAAGTATCCCCTGCCGAAGGGTAAGACTGCTGCCCAAAAGAAGGTGTCCCAAGTATGGCTCTAAATGGTATCCGATGATGAGACCCTAGTTCTGGTGATCTGCAGAATGTGAAGGACCCCGTAATAGCCATTACTCCCAGCTCCACTCTGGCTTGTAATGGTAGTTCCTGTTAGGGTCCCATTTATGGGTTAGATTGATCTGTCTGAAAATTATTTGTATTTGATAGAACCATGTGCAAGAAAAAAACAACACCACAAAAAATGAAAATATGAACACAATTTCCTAACTTCCCTGAATAACCCAAGATAATTTGACCTGTCATTAAAATCAATCAATATGAGTTGGATAAAGTTGATAGCATAAGATTCATGACTGATTCAAATCCGTGAAATGAGGGATGCTTTGGAAGTAAAGCTTTCTATTTTATTGTGTAGGTAGTATGTATTTACCCAACCCCTCCAGCCCAGATAGCCTGGGCTATAAAATACACAGTGTTGCATACTCATATGCAGATGCATGCAGAAACATATTCAACACAATAAGAACGAGTGGACACAGTTCTTTTGAAAAATATACTTCTCACTTTATTGAAAGAGTTGTGTGTGTGAGGTGAGTTGGAGACTGAACAGAACTGCAACATATTGACCCTCACTCTTCTAGCTATAACAGCATTTCATTCCCGTTCTCCTGGGCTGCTCAACCGGAGGCCTGCGGGCCCAGCCTCTGCTGGGACATGGTTCTCATTCCAGCATCTTCTCTCCAACTGCTGACTACCAGTCGCACCCGGGTTATATAATTATTTGACGTCCACCTGCCTCTTGTGAGCGTCACAATTCACCCTGAAGTCAACCCGTCGACAGTCAATGTTATCCCCTGATATCTTCGACCGGATGCACCTGTTATTTACACAGGTGCATTTCTTATTTTGACAGCTCGGCCGGGGGCCAATATTTAACAACAGACTACATCTCTGCAGTGGAGTAAGACCCCATCCTAGTGAGTGTCTTGATATGACATTAAACCATCTGGTAGTGAGGCTCCAGCCCTGGAACTTTGAGGAATATGGAGTACCCCCTTCATTGCCATTGCTCCCAAGTAAACTCTCACCTGGAGTGGTAACACTTGATAGGATCCTATCTATACGTTAAAAAGAACAGTTTGACATTTAACTGTGTGTAAACAAATGACAGGTTTCATTGGATTCTTAGTGTTACATAGCGATGCTTGAAACCATTTAACTGTACTAATAAAACTATTTGTTTGACAGCAATATTTGCAAACAATTGAGTACAAACAAATGAATAATTCTACATAGAACTATTTGTATTAGAATATCTGGAACCATTTAACTCTGTGTAAATAAAACTATTTGTTAAATAGCAATATTGAAACTATCTAAAACAATTTGTTGAGGGGCTTTAGCATGAAGCTTAGCTATCTGAGAAGTGTGAATTAATCAACATAAGTTGATTCAAATCTGTAAAATGAGGAATGCTTTGAAAGTGAAGCTTTCTCTTTTATTGTGTCGGTGGTATGTATTTACCCAACTCCTCCAGCCCAGTTAGCTGGGGCTTTGGAATGCACCGACTGTATCACTGTAATTGGGTAAGACCCCACCCCAACGAGTGTCCAAGATATGACATTAAACCTATTCTTTTTGTATAGAAATAAAATTTTAATATATGGTTAAGATTATTGTTTTCTCTAGTTCTGGATATCTGGGGGAGTGTTGTCCCTTCATTGCTGTTACTCCCAGGTCCACTCTGACCCAGAGTGGTTGTACCTGTTAAGGTCCTATCTATGGGTCAAGTAGATATATTTAAAAATCATTCATATTTGATAGGAATACTTGGTGGGTGTCCTGGGTATGATACTAAACTGAATCTTATGGCGAGGCTCCAATTTCAGAGATCTGAAAAGTGTTGAGTACGCCTTCATTGACATTACTCCCAGGTCCATTTTGATCTTGAGTGGTTATGCCATCAATGGGTCAAATAAATCTGTTTAGAAATTATTCGTATTCAATAGAACAGTGTATAAAAAAAATTAAGAAACAACTAAATTAAATTTGCAAATATGAACGAACAATGAATACAATTCCCGAACTTCTCGGCACAAAATAACCCTAGACGAGTTGATATGCTGTTAGAATCAATCAATCAATCAATTAATTAAGATAATCAGTGTCGTAGAAGTCGATGCAATTTTCTTTATTAAAGCACTTAGTTTTCAAAACTCGTCCTATACACGAGTATATATGGTACGTTACTTGGTTTCTGTTTTGTTTTTTGTTTTTTTGGGGGGGGGTTGTATTTGCTAAACAGAAAATGTCTCCTTACTAAGTTTCGGTGCAAGTTGCCGGTGGTAAAGAAAAAATGAAGAGGAGGTGAATAGTTCACAAAAAAGAAAATTAGTCAGTCACGTGGTCACAGAGAAATACCACTCACTTTATAGGTGTTTCAGCTTCCCTTCGGTCTGGCCTCAAAAGCTGGGAGACGTGAAGGGATAGTTTTTGAGTTGATGTAGGAGAATTGAATCATTCTATAAATCGTAGCCCATCCTCAATGGAGAGAGGTTTCACTAGTTAAGCCGTTCTTTATCCTCTACCAACTGACTCTTTTCAAAATCTTCAACTCTCAAGTAATCGTTTCTAGCACATACTGCGAGAGTTCTCGTACTTGAAACCTTGTTGTCAGTCATTAGATTCACCGGAGGTGGGAAGACTGTCACAAGGTTCATCCCAGGGGGGTCAGAAGGCTACTTACAAAGGGAAATATATGTATTTATCCAATTCCATCACCCCGATTAAAAAGTGACACAAGGTCAATATCTTTTAAGCTGAGTTCAGCTGGTTTTGAAATCAAAATTCTCCTTGACCTGGACTGGTGGCGCTACCTTGGCTAAATATTCCAGTCTTCTTTACTATTCATCCATACCTTGGATAGAGAAAAGATGAGTTAATTCTTTTCCAAAGGCATGAGCCCAAAGTGAAACTCAAACAGGATCCTGCCTCATCGACTGGGTTTGTAGAATACACTGACTTCACCTCTGCAGTGAGGTATGACCACACCCCACAAACACACCAATAAGTGTCCAGGCTATGACACTTAACATTTGATGGTTATGTTCCAGTCCTGCAGTTTTGAGGAATGGAGAGTACTCTTTCGATGCCATTACTTCCAGATCCACTCTGATTCGGAGTGATTGTTTGGTTTGGTTTGGTTTGGTTTGGTTTTATGGCATATCAACCATTGTAGGCTATTTAATGCCAAATCTTTATACATATATATCAAATATATATGATTTGGTTTGGTTGGGTTTTATGGCATATCAACCATTGTAGGTTATTTAATCCTTTTTATACATATTAAGTATATGATAAATACTTTTAAGCGAGCCTGAGCTCATTTTTTCACACCGTTAAATGGTTTCACTTATTTCTATATTATACAAATACACAGTAAAAGGACCAAACAGTTCTACTTCTAACAATTTAATTTAGCATAAGTACAGTTTCTTGTTTACACACTGTTCGTCGTTTGTTTAAATACAGATTTATGTTTACACGCAGTTGAATGTAAAAACAGTTCTATTTCAAACAATTCAGTTTAGAATGTCAAAGTTAAATAGTTCTAAGTATTGCGATATAAAACATACAATTCAATCAAACATCAGTCATTTGTTTACACACAGTTAAATGAGTTCTATTCCAAACAATTCAGTTTAGCATAAGTAGACAGTTTAAATGTCAAATAGTTTTAACTGACCCATAGATAGGGCTCTATCAGGTGCTAACATTCTTGGCCAGAGTTGACCTGAGTGCAATGGCAATGAAGGAGTACTCCGCATCCCCAAACCTCCAGCATTACTGAAACCTCACAATCAGATTGCTTAGTGTCATATCTAGGACACTCGTTTGTGGGGGGGGGTCTTACCCCTCTGCATAGACGCAGTCGGTGTATTCTGCGGCTCCAGCTGACTGAGGTACGGAGTGATCTATGGATGAAAAAAATCTATTCAATCATTTCATATACCTGAAGCCATTCAACAGAGTTCAAACAATTCATTGATATTAAATATAATTATTTGTATTAGATAGAAATACTTGGAACCATTTACGAGGATCATTAAATAAGTTTCCATAATTTTTTCGTATGGGCACTTTTATTGATAGTGCACACATGAAACTCTAGTCCCCTTCAAAGTAATCTCCTCTGGCTGCAATGCACTTGTTTTACCGTTCCAACAACTTATGGAAGGCTCCATTGAAGTCCTCCTGTGTGAGCGTGTCAATGACCTTCGTCACACCCTCTTTCATCTCCTCAATTGTCTCATAATGACAGCCTCTTAGCTTAGGGGATAACCAAAAGTCACAGGGAGCAAGGTATGGACTACAGGGAGGCTGAGGAACTGTGTTGATGCCCATCTTGGTCAAATCGTCTGTGACAAGGATGGAGTTGTGGACTGGTGTATTGTGCTGGTGGAAATGCCACTGACCCGATTTGAAGAGTGCTGGCCTCTTCCTAAGGAATCTCTTCTTGAACTCCCTTAAAACCTCAACATAGTAACCCTAAGCCTAACCCTTTGGCCAATCAATTCTGGTTTATTGACTTCCTTACTTCTCCCACACCTCTCATCATCCCTCACAGACTCCCTGCCTTCCTTGAATCTCTTTTGCCACTTAAAAAGTGATGATCGATTCATGCAAGATGGTCCAAAGGCATACGTTTCTGTGGCCTTTTTTCCAAGTTTAAAACAGAATTTTATTGCATATCGTTCTTCTAAAGTATCCTCACGTCCAGATTGCATTTTTGAAATTCACCAGCTGTGACAATCAGGCTTTAGTAGGGTGTACTCCAATTCCTAGTGTAGCTGTTCATTTGAACCTTAAATCATAAAAAATTGTCAGTCATCTCATAAGATGTATAGCAATAACATAGTGAATTTTTCAAGAGTCTATGACAATTTTGAATGCCTGTACAAAAAGTCAGGAAACTTATTGACGGCACCACGTAACATTCAAGCTATACGTGAAGCCATTTAACTGTGTACAAACAAATAATCAATATCAAATAGAATTATTAGTGTTAAATATCTATAATTAAAACCACTTAACAGCTTGCAAGCAAATTATTAATATTAAAAAACATTATTAGAGTGAAATCATTTGACTGATCAAATAGAACTATTAGTGTTGCATAGCAAGACTTGAAAACTTTTAACTGAGTGCACGCTTAAAAATAATGTTACCAAAAAAATTATACGCTTACAAATTTATATATATATATATATATATGACATCAAATAACTTACAAGGGTTGATATGCCATAAAACACAACCAACAAACCTGCAATCAGATTAGATCGCCTAAAATTTGAACTCGAATCACCATGTCTATTAGTTTTTCAAAACTCGGCCTATACATGAGTATATACGGTATATAGATTATGGTTGGTTAGTTTCTTCGTTTAATGGCATATCAACCTTTACTGGTTATTTTATGCCAAAGTTATTTTCCTACAAGAACAGTAGTGGTACTATTTAACCCATAGCTGGGAGGATAAGCGGGTTCATACCTTTCCCAGGGGTATTTGCCCGAAAGTGAACGTAATAGCGCGACTGGAGTACGAACTCGCTTACTACGATTCGGCAGTCCATCGCTTTACACCACGAGGACCACCTCCTTTGGAATTGAATAATTCAGTTTAGCATAAGCACGCAGTTTAAATTTAAGTACACAGTTTATTTTTTAGTCAAATTGTTCTAATTCAGATGATTCAGTTTAGTATAACTGCAGGTTTTGTTTGAACACGGATAAATGTCAAAAACAGTTCTATATTAAACAAATCAGTTTAGTGTAAGTACATTTTCAATGTCAAAAACAGTTCCATTTCAAACAGTTCAGTTTAGCATGAGCACGCACTTTAAATGTAAGTACGGTTTGGTTTTCAAAAACATTTCTATTTCAAGCTATTCAGTTTAGACAAATAGTTCTAATTCAAACAATTCACTTTCGCATAAGTATGCAATTACTTCTATTTAACCCATAGATAGAGCCCTATCAGGTGCTACCATTCCGGAGATGGTGTGGACCTAGGAGCAGTGGCAATGAAGGGGTGCTCTGCATTCCCCAAAGCTCTAGCATCACTGGAACCTCACCATCAGATTGTTTAGTGTCATATCCAGGACACTCATTGGGGGTGTCTTACCCATCTGCAGAGATGCCGTCAGCGTATTCTACAGTTCCAGCAGACTGGGCAGAGTGGACCTAGGAGCAGTGGCAATGAAGGGGTGCTCTGCATTCCCCAAAGCTCTAGCATCACTGGAACCTCACCATCAGATTGTTTAGTGTCATATGCAGGACACTCATTGGGGGTGTCTTACCCATCTGCAGAGATGCCGTCAGCGTATTCTACAGCTCCAGCAGACTGGGCAGAGTGGACCTAGGAGCAGTGGCAATGAAGGGGTGCTCTGCATTCCCCAAAGCTCTAGCATCACTGGAACCTCACCATCAGATTGTTTAGTGTCATATCCAGGACACTCATTGGGGGTGTCTTACCCATCTGCAGAGATGCCGTCAGCGTATTCTACAGCTCCAGCAGACTGGGCAGAGTGGACCTAGGAGCAGTGGCAATGAAGGGGTGCTCTGCATTCCCCAAAGCTCTAGCATCACTGGAACCTCACCATCAGATTGTTTAGTGTCATATGCAGGACACTCATTGGGGGTGTCTTACCCATCTGCAGAGATGCCGTCAGCGTATTCTACAGCTCCAGCAGACTGGGCAGAGTGGACCTAGGAGCAGTGGCAATGAAGGGGTGCTCTGCATTCCCCAAAGCTCTAGCATCACTGGAACCTCACCATCAGATTGTTTAGTGTCATATGCAGGACACTCATTGGGGGTGTCTTACCCATCTGCAGAGATGCCGTCAGCGTATTCTACAGCTCCAGCAGACTGGGCAGAGTGGACCTAGGAGTAGTGGCAATGAAGGGGTGCTCTGCATTCCCCAAAGCTCTAGCATCACTGGAACCTCACCATCAGATTGTTTAGTGTCATATGCAGGACACTCATTGGGGGTGTCTTACCCATCTGCAGAGATGCCGTCAGCGTATTCTACAGCTCCAGCAGACTGGGCAGAGTGGACCTAGGAGTAGTGGCAATGAAGGGGTGCTCTGCATTCCCCAAAGCTCTAGCATCACTGGAACCTCACCATCAGATTGTTTAGTGTCATATCCAGGACACTCATTGGGGGTGTCTTACCCATCTGCAGAGATGCCGTCAGCGTATTCTACAGCTCCAGCAGACTGGGCAGAGTGGACCTAGGAGCAGTGGCAATGAAGGGGTGCTCTGCATTCCCCAAAGCTCTAGCATCACTGGAACCTCACCATCAGATTGTTTAGTGTCATATGCAGGACACTCATTGGGGGTGTCTTACCCATCTGCAGAGATGCCGTCAGCGTATTCTACAGCTCCAGCAGACTGGGCAGAGTGGACCTAGGAGTAGTGGCAATTAAGGGGTGCTCTGCATTCCCCAAAGCTCTAGCATCACTGGAACCTCACCATCAGATTGTTTAGTGTCATATCCAGGACACTCATTGGGGGTGTCTTACCCATCTGCAGAGATGCCGTCAGCGTATTCTACAGCTCCAGCAGACTGGGCAGAGTGGACCTAGGAGCAGTGGCAATGAAGGGGTGCTCTGCATTCCCCAAAGCTCTAGCATCACTGGAACCTCACCATCAGATTGTTTAGTGTCATATGCAGGACACTCATTGGGGGTGTCTTACCCATCTGCAGAGATGCCGTCAGCGTATTCTACAGCTCCAGCAGACTGGGCAGAGTGGACCTAGGAGTAGTGGCAATGAAGGGGTGCTCTGCATTCCCCAAAGCTCTAGCATCACTGGAACCTCACCATCAGATTGTTTAGTGTCATATCCAGGACACTCATTGGGGGTGTCTTACCCATCTGCAGAGATGCCGTCAGCGTATTCTACAGCTCCAGCAGACTGGGCAAAGCTACAAAGGAATTATATGAAAGAAGACAGGAAGAAAATAGAGAAGGCCAATATGTCTTTTATATTGTGCCTTTATTCCTGGGTTCAAAACCATTCAATGGAGGAGGAAATTCTTCCTGAATACAAATGAAATGGTAGCGTCTTCCAGTCAAGGTGTAAAAATGTGTTCGTCTTTCTTGGGTATATATGTCCAAAATTTGTAGTTTAAGGCGTTAACAATGTGTCAGACTCTTTGGGGAGATATGTCTAAATCCGGTGTTTTCAGTTGTAGTTGTTAAGTCTATTGTATGGTGTCTTAATTGTGGTTCTGACGAGTCCATTATTTGGTGTTTTTAGTCGTGGGTCATTGGTAAAAGAGACGGCTGCTACTAGCGAAAAGGTTAGCCAACGCGTCGTCCAAAGACGGACGCATGGCGCCTTCCACCAGTAGCAAGAAAGCTTTTGGTATTGTCGCTCCGCTGGTTACTGCTGAAAGAGAACAAGCTTCCTTCTTTTGCCGAGAGGGTTCCTTCTTTGCGCATGCGCCACCCCTCTTCTTGTCAGGGGACTCTGGGAGTTTCTGCATCTTTTATATTTATTTTTAATCTAATTTTGTTTTATTTATCTTAATTAATTCCCACAAGCTTATTGTCACAAGATAGTTTTTCTTGGTATCTGGACTAAACATAAGAACAATATAATTAATATATAGATGCTGCACAGGCCTTTACTGTACGATCGTTTTATTTGGCTTTTTGTTTAATGGTATATCAACGATCGCGAGTTATTCAATGCCAAAGCTATCATTGTGGAAGAACAGTGATACAATTTAACTCATAACTGAAAGGATGGGTGAGATGCAATACTTTTTTCCAAGGGTTCTTGTTCAAAAGTGAACGTAAATGCATAACTGGAGTTCGAACCTTCTTACTTAGAGGCCGCAGTCCAGTACTTTAGCCATTAAGCCATGAGAACCCCATGATCGTCAGTTCTATTTTATATCTATATTCAATATGAATATGTGTGACACTATGAGTTGGATATATGCACATACATGTATACACACACACGTGTGTGTGTGTGTGTGTGTGCACCCATACATGTGTGCGTGTGTGTGTATATATATATATATATATATATGCCCACGCACATGTGTGTGCACACACACACACATATAAACACATATATATGTGGCAAGATGAGTTAGATTCGGCCTGGGTATCAAATTTCAAGTGTTAGGATAACCCATTAACAAGATTAAGGAAATCTAGATAAGAAAATGTTTATACATATGGCCACGGACGTGGGTAAGTGTTAAGTTCTTGTCAGGTACTAGTCAAAAACTTAAAAGGGTCTGAATTTAATGTCCCTGTATCGGAGACGACCAGTCTATGAAATAATTCTATGTCCAGTTTTTTTAAGAGAGAAATGGCTCCCAAAAAAGTTATGGGTTTATTCGTGGGTGTCCCATTAGCCGGAAAAAATAATGAAACATTCTGTATATACACGGCTGCATTTTGGGTCCAAGCAGTCAGACTTAATTTGGGTTCGAGGAAAGTTGATTTGGCCGGGACAAAGAAACAACGAACAGCGACATTACCAACCAGACCCAGTTAGTTAAGATAATTTTTTGCCAGCCGAAACTCAAACTAGAATTAATTATCCACAAAGTGTTACACGCTCCCCATCCTCCCTTGACGTTTTAACCACAAGTTGTTGTGTTTTTGTTCTTTTGTCTCTGAACCTGCTTCTTGCTTGATCCGGCCCCACATAAGTTCTCGACGGGGATTTAGGAACTTATTCAACGAGCTGCAGAAGCGGGTATTATCACATATGGGCATTGTTCTATGATCTGTCAGCTCCCATCTCCTCATTTTGCCTCCTCTTCTATATTGAATATAGATATAGATTCGTCAAAATCTGACATTTCCTTGTGCTGCCATTCTTGTTCTTGTTCGTTGATGAGAAATGGCAACACGACTACCATTTCATGTACTTTGGGGGTGTCCTCGTGGTGTAATGGTTAAAGCGATGAACTGCGGAATCGTAGTACGCGAGTTCGTACTCCAGTCGCGCTATTACGTTCACTTTCGGGCAAATACCCTTGGGAAAGGTATGAACCCCCTTATTCTCCCTCCAGCTATGGGTAAATAGTAGGACGGACTAGGTTCTTCAGCCTTGGTGAGGCAACTAGTCTAAGAGAAGGAAAACTCTGAATTCAAAACCTGTTAAACTCCGCTTAAAAATTGACCTTGTGTCATATCCTGCCCGAGCGGAGGGGTTGGTAAATAGTACCATTTCATGTACTCATGTTTTACCTTCCTAAGCGACTCTTCTCTTCGGTACCCGCCCGGCCTAAATGAGGAGTTAGAAAGCAAGATTGAGCATTTTTAACCACTTGCTCTGAGTGACTCTCACTGACTGCCTAACTTGTTCAAACTCCAGAGCCATTTAGGTCACCTGACTGAAACATTCAATGAGAGCCATGATTTCAAATTGACCTCGAGTTCAACGGCTGTCAAACAAACTAGTTAAACTAACAATATCTTTTCATTTGTTTAACGACTCAGGACCTGACTTAAATGTTAAACTACATGTCAAAAATAGATCTAATCGATTTATGTAACGCTGACTCTTGTGACAACTCTTAGAGTCAAGAGAGACTGCCTCCCTTTATTAATCTCTCTCTCTCTCTCTCTCTCTCTCTCTCTCTCTCTTTAGCCCATTCGGCTGGGGCTGTAGAATACACCGACTGCATCACTGCCGAGGGGTAAGACCTCCACCAACGAGTGCCCTGGATATGATATTAATTAAAGCATCTGATGGCGAAGCTCCAGCCTTGGCGATTTGTGAAATATGGAGTACCCCTCCATTGCCATTGCTCCCAAGTCCACTCTGACCTGGAGTGGTGGCAGCTGATAGGGTCTTATCTATGGGTCAAGTAAGAACAAACGATGTACAAACAAATAGCTGATGTTGAAATATGACTGCTTTGTAGTAATACTTGAAATCATTTAACTGTGTACAAAAAAGATCTCAGACTAGTTTAAGAATGTTATCAACAAAATGTGTTTAAAAATCATATATATATTTAATATTTGTGTATTGACAGGATTTGGCATTAAATAACCTACAAAGGTCGCTATGCCATAAAATCCAACCAAACTCTCTCTCTCTCTCTCTCTCTCATACACACACACACACACGCACATGCGCTATCTATCTCCCTGCATGAAATATCAGTATTTAAAAACCCTGGGATTCGCCTGAATTCGATCACTAACCAATAGCGCCAGTGTGTTGGCGCTGAAATCTGTTTGTGTGTGTGTGTGTACAACTGGACGTTCAGAAGCGACAAAATGGTATTTGAATAAATGAAAGTAAGTTAGTTGAGATGACTGTGCGTGAAAAATTGGCTTGGGGAATATCTTTATTGATGAGATAGTGAGTTAGAGGCGTGCGTGTCTGTAAATTTCGTTATGAGTCGAGCATACAGGAAAATTAGTGCGAAAGAAAGAAAAAAAAATCATTTCATGTTTTATCTCGAAGTTTCTTAGCGGGAATATGATATGTGATTTAACTCCCACTGTCTTCCTATCTCTCTCTTTCTTTCTCTCTCTCTCTCTCTGTCTCCTTCTCTATCTCTCTTCACTTATCTCTCTCACACACACATATACACACATACTCTCTCTCTCTCTTTCTCTTTCTCTCTCTCTCCCTCTCTCTGATGTAACTAAGGTCTCCAAAGATTTAATGGTATTGGAGTGGACGGGGTCAATCATACAAACATATGTCTGAATTAGGACATCCTTGTTTTCTCTCTCTCTCTCTCTCTCTCTCTCTCTCTCTCTCTCTCTCTCTCTCTCTCTCTGTGTGTGTCTCTCTCTCTGATGTTACTAAGGTTTCCAAAAATGTATTGGTGACTTTGTTATACAAACATATCTGAATTTGATAATCCTCTCTCTCCCTCTCTCTCTCTCTCTTTCTCTCTCTCTTTCTCTTTCCCCTTACCCCTCGCTCTTTATTTCTACTTCCTTTCCTCTCTCTCTCTCTCTCTCTCTCACTCTTTCACTCTCTCTCTCTACCTATCTATCTATCACCCTTTCTTCTTCCTCTCCCTCATCAGTAGATTGAAATAAAGTAACTACACCAGCCAATGGAGACAGGTAGCTCGTGAGTGCCTGGAGATTTCGCACTCGCGGAAACATCCCAAGAGGAAAGGGTTAATAAACAAACCCATCTCAAGCACAGCAAATTTGCCCACAAGACGATCCTTCGTCAACAGATTTTTAACCAAACAAAAAATAGAATGAAAACTGGGCGTCTTTCACTGATTTTTATTGTTGTTGTTTTTTGATTTTTTTTTTACGGGTTTTGTTTTTTGTTAGTTTTGTGTGTGTGTGTGTGTGTGTGTGTGTGTGTGTGTGTGTGTGTGTGTGTGTGTGTGTGTGTGTGTTTAAAGAGAGAGAACGAGTAGAAGGACCCAAAAATAGTGACCCAAAATAAATGAAACCCAAGACCATCTTTTTTGCGTGGTCTTGAAATTACCTTTCATAAAGTCGGTGGCCAATGCCAAAAGTTGTTTTGTTTGTTTGTTTGTTTGTTTTCATTTATGCTTCTTTCTTTTTATTTTACTCTCAGGAGAATGTTCGATACAGATTGGATTGCTTTCAGCCCACGCGCATGCGTAAACAAATTTGGTTGACAACATATACAGCAATTGATGAACTGTTTTATTTGGAAGAGATTATTGGTATTACTTATTGACTTACTGCAATATCTTTTTTTTAATAGCTACAAAGTGTATCTTAGGCTTTTCCTATAAAACGGACATGCATTATGAGCTAATATAAGGTTTTTGAGGTATATTGTTGGTATTGTTGAGAGATTCTGAGGTTTGTAAACTAACTCCTTTGCTTCTTATTACCACATTCACTTGTTGTCTTCTTTTTGTCTGTCGAAGCTGTGAAGGAAATTAAGGACAGAAGGAAAAAACAAGACTTTAGACTCAAATTTTATTTTTGTGGTTAACGACGATTCTGTGGTGGTGAATGTTTTCCTGATCCAGTAAAAATAGTTGGCTCTCACAGACAAGGCGCTCGAAGAATATCACAGAATCATTCTTGGCAAATTGCTAGTTGAAGGGTCCGTCATTTGTTTCTATGTCCAGTGAGTATATTTAGCAGAGGCTGCTACAAGTAGGAGACACACAATGTGCCGCTAAGTTCGGGACCTAGCAGGTACATGCATCCCCTACTAGTTGCAGAGAGAAAAGGGTGCGCCTATTTTACCCTAGATTTTCTCTTTGGCGCCAGGAAGCCCCTCTTTTTAGGCATGCGCCGATTTGATTTCGTTTCCAGTCAGAGCCCTCCTGGGAAATCCTTACTTTAGCATTTTATTTATTCTATTTCTATATTTTTGCCTTATTATTTCTTTTTAATTCCCACAGCGTAATAATTATCAGTTTAAAAACTCTATATGCAAACAGTAGCGTTTCGGCTTGGTCGGGTGTATTTGCCAGTATCGCTATGTCATCGGCGTAGTCGGCGTCGGTAATTGTTTTTGCGGGGTACATTCTGCTCCTTTTCTTCGTCAGCTCGAAGCCATTCTCTCTGATTTTGTCAATCGATGTTCTAAGTACATAGTCTAGACAAATGTTAAGAGGTACGGAGCCAGCGTGTCCCACCCGACCAAGCCGAAACACTACTGCATAGTTTGGAACGAGCAGCTGCAGGCATAGGACTCTATGTTAATGCATACAAAACGGAATATATGTGCTATAATCAAACGGGGGACATCTCCACTCTAGACGGAACCCCTCTTAAACTAGTAGACAAATTCACTTACCTAGGAAGCAGCGTCGAATCAACCGAAAAGGACATCGACACGAGGTTAACGAAAGCATGGACAGCTATCAATAGGCTATCGATTATATGGAAATCAGACCTAACCGATAAAATAAAAAGCAGTTTCTTCCAGGCAGCGGTCACATCGATACTGCTATATGGGTGCACTACATGGACGCTAACAAAACGGCTGGAGAAGAAGCTAGACGGCAATTACACAAGAATGCTGCGTGCAATCCTGAACAAGTCCTGGCGGCAACACCCCACAAGACACCAACTGTACGGCCACCTGCTTCCTATAACGAAAACTATCCAAGCTAGACAAACCAGACATGCCGGACACTGCTGGAGAAGCAAGGACGAGCTCGTAAGTGATGTACTCCTGTGAACCCCCGCATATGGCCAATCAAAAGCAGGACGACCAGCTCGAACATACATACAGCAGCTATGTGATGATACGGGATGTAACTCTGAAGACCTGCCAGAGGCGATGAATGATAGGGAGACGTGGAGAGAGAGGGTCAGGGATATCCGTGCTGGCTGCATGACATGATGATGATGATTATGATGTTACTATATGTAAACAACTATAATTGAATTGAAAGAACTACCTGAAACTTGTTGAGGAGAAGAGCTGATACCCCTCAGCATAGAACAGACAATTCTTTTTGAATATGAGCATTTACAGTGTTGACCAGTGACCCACCTTTCCTAGTGAGACGAGCAAGGAATATTCCTCTATGAACATATACTTATAAGATAAGACCTTTTCATTGTAAGTTATGATTCAAGTAATTATTTCCATAACACATCACAGTACAAGTACAATAAGACTATATGATTATTATCATGAGATAGGAATACTTGAAACCATGTAACTGTGTGCAAGCAACTATAATTGAATAGAAAGAAATACAGGACATGCAGATGTACTCTTATGGGCCCCCACACATGGCCGTGCAAAAGCAGGACGACCAGCACGAACATACATTCAGCAGCTATGTGAGGATACGGGATGTTGTCCTGAAGACCTGCCTAGGGCGATGAACGATAGGGAGGAGTGGAGAGTGAGGGTCAGGGATATCCGTGCTACCAGCGTGACATGATGATGATGATATGCAAACAACTGCTTGATAGAAAGAATTACTTGAACCAATATGATTATTAATTTTAGATCGGAATACTTGAAGCCATGTAACTGTGTATGAACAATTATTATTAAATAGAAAGAATTACTTGAATTAATATGATTATTAATATTTGATAGGAATACTTGAAACAATATATCTGTGTACAAACAACTATTACTGAAAAGAAAGAATTACTTGAATTAATATGATTATTATTAGTTGATAAAAATACTTGAAACAATATATCTGTGTACAAAAAGCTATTATGGAATTGAAAGAATTACTTGAATCAATATAATTATTAATATTTGATAGGAATACTTGAAACAACTATTATTGAATAGAAAGAATTACTTGAATCAATATAATTTTTAATATTTGTTAAGAATACTTGAAACAATATATATGTGTACAAACAACTATTATTGAATTGAAAGAATTACTTAAATCAATATAATTACTGATATTTGATAGGAATACTTGAAACTATATATCTGGTTACAAACAACTATTATTGAATCGAAAAAATTACTTGAATCAATATAATTATTGATATTTGATTGGAATACTTGAAACAACTATTATCAAATAGAAAGAATTACTTGAATTAGTATAATTATTAATATTTGATTGGAATATTTGAAACCATGTAACTGTAAGCAAACAACTAATATTGAATAGAAAAAAATTACCTGAAATTATATAATTATTAATATTTGATGGGAATACTTGAAACCATATACAAGAATGTTGAAAGCAATATTGAACAAGTCCTGGCGGCAACACCCCACAAGGCACCAACTATACGGTCACCAACCACCTATCACAAAAACTATCCAAGCTAGACAAACCAGACATGCCAGACACTGCTGGAGAAGCAAGGACGAGCTCGTAAGTGATGTACTCCTGTGGACCCCCGCATATGGCCAATCAAAAGCAGGACAACCAGCTTGAACATACACACAGCAACTATGTGATGATACAGGATATAACTCTGAAGACCTGCCAGAGGCGATGAATGATAGGGAGACATGGGGAGAGAGGGTCAGGGATATCCGTGCTGGCCACACGACATGATGATGATGATTATGATGTTACTATGTGTAAACAACTATAATTGAATTGAAAGAACTACCTGAAACTTGTTGAAGAGAAGAGCTGATACCCCTCAGCATAGAACAGACAATTCTTTTTGAATATGAGGATTTACAGTGTTGGCTAGTGACCGGCCTTTCCTAGTAGGACGAGCAAGGAATATTCCTCTATTAACATATACTTATAAGATAAGACCTTTTCATTGTAAGTTATGATTCAAGTAATTATTTCCATAACACATCACAGTACAAGTACAATAAGACTATATGATTATTATCATGAGATAGGAATACTTGAAACCATGTAACTGTGTGCAAGCAACTATAACTGAATAGAAAGAAATAATTGAAATTATATAATTATAAATATTTGATAGGAGGTGCCCGTGGTGTAATGGTTATCGACGCAGGATAAGGACACGGTGACACGAGTTCAAATCCTGGACGAGACTGATTGCATTTCACATAGCACTAATACCCTTGGGAAAGGTATGAATCCAATTATTCTCCCTCCAGCTATGGGTAAATAGTAGGGCAGACTAGGTTCTTCAGCCTTGGTGAGGCAACTAGTCTAGGAGAAGGAAAACTCTGAATTCAAACCTGTTAAACTCCGCTTAAAAATTGACCTTGTGTCATATCATGCCCGAGCGGAGGGGTTGGTAAATATGATATGATAAATATTTGATAGGAATACTTGAAACCATATACATATACATATACTTGAAATCAAGTAACTTTGTGTATCAATTCTTATTGAACAGAAAGAATTACTTGAAACTATATAATTGTTCCTTTGGCCTAATGAATAGAGTGTTCACCAATGGTCTAGATAGCACCTTGGAGCAATGTCAGTGAAGGGGTATATGATATTCTCAAAATCACCAAGACTAGAGATTCACCATAAGACACTTGCTGGAGATGGGGGTCTTACCCCTCAGCAGAGACTCTACAGAGATTCTACAGCCCCAGCCAAGTGGGCTTCTACCTAACTGAGAGCAAATAAAACAATTAGTATGAACAATAATAGAAACCATTTCTCTGTGTGCAAACAAATCTTTAATATTAAACAGACTTATTAGTGTTGAATTATAATGCTTGAAACCATTTAACTGTGTGCAAACAACAGAAATACTTAAAACCACTTAATTTCATGCAAACAATAGCAATACTTGTGTGCAAATTATTTGTATTAGATTGAAATACTTGATATACAGATTGTCCATTCAGCTGGGGCTAGAGAATACACCAACTGCTTCTCTGCAGAGGGGTAACCCCCGCCAATGAGTGTCCTAGATATGACACTAAACAATCTGATGAAGAGTTTCCAGTGATGCTGGGGTTTTGGGGACTGCGGAGCACCCCTTCATTGCCATTGCTCCCAGGTCCACTCTGGCTTGGCATGGTAGCACCTGATAGAGCCCTATCAATGGGTTAGATAGAACTAACGGCATACTTATGCTAAACTGATTTGTTTGACTAAACTGAATAGCTTGGAATAGAAATGTTTTTGACAATTAAACTATGTACTTACATTTAAACTGTGCGCTTATGCTAAACTGAATTATTTCAAATAGAACTGTTTTTGACATTGAAACTGTACTTATACTAAACAGAATTGTTTAATATAGAACTGTTTTGACATTTAATTGTGTGTAAACAAAATCTGTAATAATACTAAACTGAATAGCTTGAAATAGAAATGTTTTTGACAATTAAACTATGTACTTACATTTAAACTGTGCACTTATGCTAAACTGAATTATTTCAAATGAAACTGTTTTTGCCATTGAAAATATACTTACACAAAACTGAATGGTGTGTAAACAAAATCTGTACTTATGCAGGGTGACCAAAAAAAACAGAACCCATATTACTTCTACAAAAATATATGGGTTCTGTTTTTTTGGTGGAGTCAGCCTGTACTAAACTGAATTAGCTGAATTAGAACTGCTTGACTAAACTGAATCGCATGAAATAGAAATGATTCAACAATTAAACTGTACTTACATTTAAACTGTGTACTAATCCTAAACTGAATTGTTTGAAATAGAACTATTTTCATAAAAATGGATTTGGCATTAAATAACCTATAAAGGTTGATATGCCATAAAACCCAAACAACCAACCAACTTGGTATATACAAGGTAGGCTAAAAAGAAATGATTCTACCATTAAACTGTACTTACATTTAAACTGTGTACTTATCCTAAACTGAATTGTTTGAAATAGAACTATTTTCATAAAAATAGATTTGGCATTAAATAACCTATGAAGGTTGATATGCCATAAAACCCAAACAACCAAACAACTTGGTATATACAAGGTAGGCTAAAAAGTTCATGATATCATATCTGCTGTTGATGCGATTATTGACTATTGGGATCCAAATACGACAGCGCCAATGGAAGAAGAGTATAGATTGCAGGGAAGACAATGTTGAAAAATAGACCTCATTCGGTCACATTTCATTTAAGCCCCTGAACTTTTCACCTGATCCTCATAAATGTGAATTATTTAGTTTAGCTTCTTTGTTTAATGGCATATCAACCTTAGTAGGTTATCTAATGCCAAAGCCATCATTGTAGAACAGTAGTGGTACTATTTAAGGTTTCTTTGTTTAATGGCATATCAACCTTCATGGGTTATTTAATGCCAAAGCCATCGTTGTACAACAGTTGTAGTACTATTTAAGGTTTCTTAATGGGTCAAATTGAACTGTTTCACATTTAAACTGTGTTCTTATACTAAACTGAATTGCTTGAAATATAACTGTTTTTACATTAAACTATGTGTAAACAAATGACTAATGGCCCAGTCGGAGGGCGCTATAGAATACACTGGTTGCGTCTCTGCAGGGGGTAAAACTCCCCCAATGAGGGTTCTAGATATGACACTAAACAATCTGATGGTGAGGTTTCAGTTATGTTGGAGCTTTAGGGAATGCGGAGTACCCCTTCATAGCCATCATTCCCAAGTCCACTATGGCTTGGAGTGGTAGCATCTGATAGGGTCTTATCTATGGGCCAAATAGAACTAAACTGTGTAATTACACTAAACTGAATTGTGTAAAATAAATGTTTTTACATTTAAATGTGTGTAAACAAAAAACTATGTACTTATGCTAAACTGAATTGTTTGAAATAGAACTGTTTGATTATTTGTATACAAATGACCGATATTTAATGGAATTATTTGCAATACATAGCAATACTTGGAACCATTTAACTTTGTTGACATGCTAAAATAGTCAAAATAATCAAATAGTCTGTGACAAGGATGGAGTTGTGGACTGGTGCATTGTCCTGGTGGAATTGCCACTGACCCGATTTGAAGAGTGCTGGCCTCTTCCCAAGAAATCTCTTCCTGAACTCCCTTAAAAACTCAATATAGTAACCCTAACCCTAACCCTTTGGCCAATCAACTCTGGTCTATTGACTTCCTTACTCCTCCCACACCTCTCATCATCCCTCACAGACTCCCTGCTTTCCTTGAATTTCTTATGCCACTCAAAAGCTTATGCTCGATTCATGCAAGATGCTCCAAAAGCAGTCTGAAGCATTCCATACGTTTCTGTGGCATTTTTTCCAAGTTTAAAACAGAATTTTATTGCATATCGTTCTTCTAAAGTATCCTCACATCCAGATTGCATTTTTGAAATTCACCAGCTGTGACAATCAAGCTTTAGTAGGGTGTATTCCAATTCCTGCTGTAGCTGTTCATTTGAACCTGAAATCATAAAAAATAGTCAGTCATCTCATAAGATGTATAGCAATAACATAATGAATTTTCAAGAGTCTATGACAATTTTAAATACCAGTACAAAAAAATTCAGGAAACTTATTGAAGGCACCACGTTTATATATATATATATATATATATATATATATATATATATATATATATATATATATATATACATATGTATATATATTTATGTATATATATATATATGTGTGTGTGTGTGTGTGTGTGCATGTATATATATATATGTATTTATATAGGTATATGCATCTATATAAATCAAATATATATATATATATAAATAAGTAAGAAATAAAGTTGGCAACCTTAGTCGAGTGTGACCTAAAGGCTCCCTTTTCAATAGCTACTACACTGAGGTGTAAGGGACGGCACTACTCCATTTCCTGGATTGCTCCACTTTACCCTTGATTCTTACTTTTTAATGCTGAATGTTAAGCACGGCGACATTAAGTACTATTTTTTGAGTTTTTGGTAATACTCAACCTGGGATGGAACCCCGGTCGCCGGGACCATTGGGGAAGACTCTACTCTTGCTTACATAACTTCAAGTATTGCTAAGACAAATAGTTCTATGGTATATAAAACATTTGTTTGTATACAACTAAATTGCTTTAAGAATAGTAAATGAACCGGACATTGGCCTAGCAGCTAGAGTATTCGCCAATGGCCCAGGAGACCTGGGTTCGATCCCAGGTTGAGTCATACCAAAGACTCAAAAAATGGTACTTGATGCCTCCTTGCTTAACACTCAGCATTATAAGGTATGGATCAAGGGTAAAGTGGAGCAATCCAGGGAAAGGAGTAGCGCCCTCCCCTACACCTTGGTGTAGTAAGCTATCGAAAAGGGAGCCTTCGGGTCACCCTCGACTATGGTCGCCAACTTTACTTTTATAGTAAATGATTAAATAGTTCTGACTAATAGATAGCACCCAAATTAGTATTACAGCTTCAAGCCAGAGCTGACCTAGGAGTAATGGCAATGAATGGGTGCTCTTCATTCCCCACAGCTCCGAAACTGAAGCCTCACCATCAGATGATTTTAAGAGTAATATCCAGAACGGGGTATGTTATCCTCAGTAGAGATGCACTCAGCATATCCTATCACTCCAGTTAACTAGGCAGTGTATATTTAGAATATACAAAATAACGATATATTTTTTTAGAAAAATAATCATCCATATTTTATTCACAAATATTAAATAAAGACTTACAAATCAGTTTATGATTATATCAATTAATTAACATTATCAATCAATAAGTCCTATCAATAGGATTAATTTAATTAATAACAACGACATATTTTATTAATAATCACACGAACTCTAAAGAACTGTTACCCTGCATGCAAGTTTCTAATTGGGTGTCCAATTCAAACGGCCTTGTGCCAAATCTAAGCAAAAAGCTTAGTATATTTCTCCCCTATATACAAATGTTCAAACAATAGCAGGGTAAATTTTAAAAAAATCTTAACAAAGTTTAGAGTTATTTCCCTTTAATGTAAATCTTTGTTTAAGAAGATAAAATACGATTTTCAGTTATATATACGTGTGTCGTATGTTGACGGATTGTTAATATCAAGTTTGGTTTATCAAAACTATTTTCATAGTTGCAATTATGTCTTCCTTCAAAAATGCCCTTAAAACAAAACAGAAGACCCACAGAGAACGGAGTCAGGTAGGTGGTTTTGTTTTTTTTGGGTTTTTTTTTTTAAGTAATAATATCGACCATATTTTGTGTGAAACACGTGGGTGATGTTCTTGTTTTGATTTCCGCTTTTATTTTTTATATAATTTGATGTTTATTGTTAAGAAAAAGAAAACGTGTTTTGTATTTGATGTACAAGATAATATTCTAACATATTAAATGTCTGTGCCCAAGAAAAAATCCTCTAAATATGCTAGTCGTTATAATAGTTTTCTTTTTTATAGTTGGGGAAAAAAGCTAATATTTTCTGATTAAATCGATTAAAAGTCATCTTCGTTTTATTTATTTTTCCCAATGCATTAATATTGATATTTAACTTCTGATTTTGTAATATTTAAAACAATGAAAATCAAAACCATTTATTATTTGAGGGCGCCCGTCTCCTTTCTCAGTAATATACAACAAGTTAAATGTTACCAGCAGCAAAGTTACTGGTAATCTTTCAAAGTTTAGACCAATTAAGTTTTAGTCTGAAGCATTTCATACGTTTCTGTTTTGAATGCTATGAAATAACAGAATGTGATGGTGAGGCTCAACTTCTGAAGATCTAGAGAATGTGGAGTACCCTTTGATTGCCATTAGTCGCAGGTCCACTCTGACTCGTAGTGATGATAGTACCCATTTTTGGGTCGAATAGGTCTGTTAAAAAGATATTTATATTTGATGGGATATTATTTAAAAAATCTCTTTAGAGACAACCACATAATGTAAATATGAATGTACAAAGAACACGATTCCATAACCTTTAGGCATGAAATAACCCTTGACAGGTTGACCAATCAATCTCTTGCTCTCACCATTCGAATTTCTTTGTAGTCATTTATTGCTGAAGAAGAAAACAGTACAACAAATTCAACTTTTATGCCACTAGTGGTTACTATGCTTTACCAACAAATCTTATTTTTTGTTAAAATCAAACTTGATAAGGGGGAGTCCCCATGACATAATTGTTAAAGTACTGGACTGAGAAATAGTAATAAACAGGTTCGAATTCCAGTGGCACTCAGTCAATTGGCCTAATAAGTAGAGTGTTTTCCAATGGTCCGGGAGACCGTAGTTCAATCCCAGGTCAAGTCCTTGATGCCGCTTTACTTAGCACTCTGCATTATAAGGTAAGGATCAAGGGTAAAGTGGAGCAATCAAGGGAATGGAGTAGCACCCTCCCCTACACCTCAGTGTAGTAGCTATTGAAAAGGAAGCCTTTGGGTCACCCTCGACTAAGGTTGCTAACTTTACTCACTTATTACCATTGGGAAAGGCATGAACCCTCTTATTCTCCCCCTGTGAGTTAAATAGTACCATAACTCGTCTTCTATAAGAATGTGTTTGGCATTAAATAACCCATGAAGGTTGATATGCCATTAAAGAAAGAAACCAGAAAAAAAAATCAATTTTCTGTTAGTGTTTTCATAATAATTAACCCCATTTTATTTAAAGTTATTTTTTACCATTATTAGACTAACTCTATTCTATGAAGACATATCTTTGAAAAGAATTTAAAAATGATTCTGGTGGGAGTTAAGAGATAGTAAATTTTTACACACTATTTTCATAAATACATTGATAACTTCCATTCGTGGAATATTCTTATATAATTTTTATCATTAAGCTTCATCTCAAAAATTCAGTCAACTAGTATATGTATAAAATGAGTAAAGTTGGCAACCATAGTTGAGAGCAATCCAAAGGCTCACTTTTCAATTGCTACTACACTGAGGTGTAGAAGAGGGTGCTACTCCTTTGCCTGGATTGCTCCATTTTACCCTTGATACATACCTTATAGTGGTGAGTGTTAAACAAGGTTGTATCAAGTACCATTTTTTTGAGTCTTTGTTATGACTCAACCTTCAATTGAACCCTGGTCTCTCAGGCCATTGGCGAACACTCTACCCACTAGGCTATGGGCCGGTATACATATATATATATAAATATATAATTTTTAAATGGAGGAATTGATGTTATCTTAGAATTACCATGACAAAAATATATATATATATATACATATATACGTATTTTTAATTGCCCATAGTCAAGTGGGTAGAGTGTTCTATATATATATATATATATATATATATACATACATACGTGTAGTATACAACACTTGTTTGAATAATTGATAACTTTTTTTTGTTTTTTTTATAGCCAAGTTCCCGAGCTCAACTGGGGTTTCTTGAAAAGAAAAAAGATTACAAAAAACGTACTGAGTAAGTATATAAAAATATGTTTATTACTTTTACATCCAAATTTTCTTTTTTGATTTTTACATCCAAATTCTTTTTTATGAATTTTATATCAAAATTTTACATCCTAAATTTATTTTTACTTATTTTACATTCAAATTTTCTTTCACTAAATTTTACATCCAAATTTTAATTTTTTTAAATAATATTTTTATTTTACTAATTTTTTTTTTTTTATTAAGTCTACCTTTTGTTTCCTCAAAGCATTTTGGAGATTTTGGATTTTATTTTGATGTTATAAATGATAGAGGAAAATAATCATTCTTAACTACTTATATATAAGTCAATGTGGCTTCACACACACATACACACATAAGAGTGTTGGTTGTCACTAAATCACTTTGTGGTTATGTGTCAAACCAAGTGCAATATAATATGGAGAGTCCTCAATATCTAGGATAGAGCTATTATATAATAATAATAATAAATAAATATATATTAGATATATATATCTAATATCTTTAAGAAAAAACCAAAGACCAGTTAATTTAGGATTATAAATTTATTTCCATCCTGTTTTTCAGTTTCTGGTGTAAACCAAAAACACAAAGAAAAATATAACCGGTCTTTGGTTTTTTTCTTAAAGAAATATTGCTCTGCAAAAAAATTACATTGCGCTCTCCACTAGGAAAATTTAAATGTTCAGCTCCTGAATGATTTTCTTTTAATATATACACGTATAATCATGATTTGGCATTAAATAACCCAGGAGGATTGATTGCCATCAAATCCAACCAACCAATAAATCATATATATATATAAACAGTATTTGGCATTAAATAACCTACAAGGGTTGATATGCCATAAAATCCAACCAATAAATCATATATATATTTGATATACAGGATTTGTCATTAAATTACAGATAAGGGTTGATACCCAATGATACATCAATAAATCATATTTTTAATATATATATATATATATATATAAAAGCAGGATTTGGCATTAAATAACCTACAAGGGTTGGTATGCCATAAAACCCAAAGAACCAGCCAACCTCATCTAACAAGATCACAGAGTTGGCCATGAGAGAAGTCTCAATAGATGTAAATACCAACCAAGGAAAAAGTTAGTGATTGTGCTCTATTGATTGTCATTGCAAAAGTTGGTTTGATAAGGAACTGTTTTCTTGTCATCATAAAAGCAGTCAACAGTGTGCGTGTCATGAACCTGTCGCAAAGCGGCCAAGCCACCTGCAGGGCCTAGCAGAAAGCCACTATAAATAATAACATTAAAATGACAAGAACTATGCTAGTTAGAATGTAAAGATCTTGATGCTATTCCTCCACTAGGCTATTGCTGCCCCAGACATACTTCTTGAGTAGCATCCCCTCGACTAACCAGGTGAGCCCAGTCGGCTAAGGCTGTAGAATACACCAACTGCATCTCTGTAGAGAAGTAAGACACCACCATCCAAGTGTCCTGAATATGACATTAAAACATCTTGATAGCGAGGCTCCAACCTTAGAGATTCAGGCATGTGGAGTACCCCTTCATTGCTATTGCTCCCAGATCTACTCTGACCTGGAGTGGTAGCATCTGATAGGGTGCCTGTGGTGTAATTGTTATCGTCATCGGAAATGAACACGGCGACACGAGTTCAAATCCTGGACGAGACTGATTGCATTTAACATAGCACTAATACCCTCGGGAAAGGTATGAATCCAATTATTCTCCCTCCAGCTATGGGTAAATAGTAGGGCAGACTAGGTTCTTCAGCCTTGGTGAGGCAACTAGTCTAGGAGAAGGAAAACTCTGAATTCAAACCTGTTAAACTCCGCTTAAAAATTGACCTTGTGTCATATCCTGCCCGAGCGGAGGGTTTGGTAAATAGGATAGGGTCCTATCTATGGCTTAAATAGAATAAACCATAATGTGCAAATAAATGACTGATGTTAAATTGTAAATTTTATGCAGCAGTACTTGAAACTCAACCAAACCAAATCCTATATATTTAATATATATGTATAAAGAGAATTTGACATTAAATAAACCACAAAGGGTGATATGCCAAACCAAATCCTATATATTTAATATATATATGTATAAATAAGATTTGGCATTAAATAACCTACAATGGTTGAAATGCCATAAAACCCATCAAAACCAAATCATATATATTTAATGTTTATGTGTAGAGAGGATTTGGTATTAAATAATCCACAGTGGTTGATATGCCATAAAACTCAACCAAACCAAATCATATATATTTAATATATATCTATAAAGAGGATTTGGCATTAAATAACCTACAATGGTTGTTATGCTATAAAAACCAAACAAACCAAATCATATATATTTAATGTTTATGTGTAGAGAGGATTTGGCATTAAATAACCTACAACGGTTGATATGCCATAAAAACCAAACAAACCAGATTTTAGTATTTGTAATGATGCTCATAATTTACTGTAAATATGATCAATTGTTCCAGTTAAAAGAAGAAATACAATATTCTTTGTATTTCTTTGGCATTTCTCATGAGAGATATCCTGCAATTTGTTTTTCCATTACTCATAAAATGAAGTTTCATGTCACAACTTTTGTTTTTTGCCAGTCTGCTTATGTTTTGAAAAAATTCAACTTCAGGGGGATTTAAAAAAAAAAAAAGAATGTTAACAACCCTCATGGAAGTGCCTTTATAATTTCAAACAGCCTCCACACATTCACCATCTCTCTCAATGCATTCTTGGTTGGTTTTTTTGTTTAATGGCATATCAACCTTTGTAGGTTATTTAATGCCAAAGCTATTCTCCTAGAAGAACAGTAGTGGTACTATTTGACCCATAGCTGGGAGGTTAAGGGGGTTCATACCTTTCCAAAGGGTATTTGCCCGAAAGTGAATGTAATAGCGGGACTGGAGTACAAACTCGCTTACTACGATTCGGCAGTCCATCGCTTTAACCATTACACCTCAAGGACACCCCCAATGCATTCTTGGAATCTCTCACAGGTGATTAATATTTTCATGCAATTATCTTTATTAGAAAAACAGTACTAACCATCTGGTGAAGATTTCAATAATAAGTTGAATGGGATGGTGAATTGGTGGAGACTTTAAAATTATGTCATGAAGGAACTCCAATAAAAATATTAACATTTTTTTTGAAAGACCCTATATAATTATTTACTCAATATGAATGACTTTGTTATCAATATAGCAATGAATATAAAAAGCAAAATTATTTTCATTTAGAATATCAAATCTCTGTATTGACAACATTTTGGCCAATGCGTCCTTATTCTGGTAATTCTTGTCAAACTTGGGAGCCCACACAGAACTTTAAAGCGAACCCTCTGTTTAATCCACAGGGTTAGATTGTTCTAATTCCATTTACCATAACCAGGTACAAGTGTTAAGCTAGAGTAAATATTCCTTGTTATTTTCACCTGTAGTCAGGATTGAACCTGCAACCCCCAGATGGTTTCACTTAGAAGCATTTTTAACCAAATGGCTATATCCATTACGTCATGTGTTCTGCTGGACAATTCAGAGCGAAATTTTGTGATTTATAAACCTCGTGTCTTTTGCAACCTATGAAATGCTGCTTATTATTGTTGGGTTGGTTTCTTTGTTTCATGACATATCAACCTTCGTGGGTTATTTAATGCCAATGCTGTCCTTGTAGAAGAAAAGTTGTGGTACTATTTAAGGTTTCTTTATTTAATGACATATCAACTTTTTTGGGTTATTTAATGAAAAAGCCATCCTTGTAGAAGAACAGTAGTGATAATATTTAAGGTTTCTTTGTTTAATGGTATATCAGACTTAGTGGGGTATTTAATGCCAAAACCATCCTTGTTGAAGAACAGTAGTGTTACTATTTAAGTTTTCTTTGTTTAATGGCATATCAAATTTGTAGGTTATATAATGCCAAAGCCATCTTTATAGAGGGACAGTAGTGGATTAGAACTTTACTCCAATCAGCAGAGAGAATTGCATGCGAGCAATTGATAATTTCTATCTCTACTCCAGACTCTGACCCATGACGATGAGATTGGTTTGATTTTTATCATTCAGTATATTCAGACTATTGTCATCATTGTTATATTCACAATGTTTCGGCCAATGTGTCCTTCAGATGTTTCATGTCGAACTCGGTAACATACACAGAACTCTGAACCGAATCCTTTATTAAACCATTGGGGCAGATGGTTCTAATTCCGTTAATCACCAGTTAGTATGAGTGTTTAGCTACAGTAAGTATTATTTGTTATTTACCTGTAGTTAGGATTGAACCTGCAACCTCCAGATGATTTCACATAGGAGCTCTTTAACCAAACGCTTATATCCATTACGTCATTTGTCCTGCTAGACAATTCAGAATGAATTTTTGGGACTTATAAACCTAATGTATTTAGCAAACTATGAGATGCTATTTATTTAGACATTGGCATGATGGTTAGAGTGTTCGCCAGTGGCCCAGGAGACTTGGGTTCAATCTCTGGTCGAGTCATACCAAAGACTCAAAAAATGATACATGATGCCTACTTGCTTAACACTCAACATTATAAGGCAAGGATCAAGGGTAAAGTGGAGTAATCCAGAGAAAAGGAGTAGTGCCCTCCCCTACACCTTGGTATAGTGGCTCTCGAAAAGGGAGCCTTTAGGTCACCCACGACTACAGTTGCCAACTTTACTTTTACTTATGATATTTTAAAAATTATCAAGCTTCTCAGAAATTTAGACGAGTAGCAAGCAAAATGTTAATATTTCTATGAGTATCTTTATTAGAAAAGCAGAATTGATATTATGGAGATGACCTGGAGAAGATTCCAATAGTGTATTGATAGGAATGTTGAACAAGTGAAAATTTTAAAATCATGATATCGTTAAGGAAGTTCTATAGAAATGTTAATGTTTTTTTTTTATCACCAATTCTATTAGAAAATCCCAATCATCAGTGGATAATCTTGATTTTATTATCTCTTAATTTTTTCATATTTCTGCACAAACTCATTTTTAGCATTTCCTTTCCAGAAAATACATTATTATTTTCTTTCCACAATCATTATTTGTTATTTATTAAAAGTTGCATAAAATAAGTTCTTAATACTTTTGACAAAGCAATTATTCAAATTTGATTTGAAGGGACAAGCTGGAAAAAAATTAAAAGATTTCTAGAAACGTTGAGAATTGTTTGGCCAAAAAAGATTTTTTTTCCCCGCTCAGATCATTTTTTTTTTTTCCTCCGATTTTTTCTATTTCTTTGTAATATATTCTCTCTCTCTCTCCCTCTCAACATCTCACCTCATCCTCTTTGTTATCTTTTCTCATCACTCTCTCTCTCTCTCTCTTTGAATTTCACCTCCTATCTTTTTTACCATTTCCTTCTCTGTCAGTTTTTACCTTTACGCTTTATCCTCTTTAAATACCTTCTTCTTTCTCTTTACTTTTCCACTCCTCTCTTTTATTGCCTTAATCTTACCTGCCTTGTCTTTTTATTCTTCTTATTTCCTCTTTGTTTCTTTTCCCTTCCATTTCCTGTAATTTGCTTCACTTTTGACAGACTGTTTCCGAATGCAAATAGCAAATCATTTTTGTGGTTAACCCCAAACTGAGTCCATCTTATTGATTCTGTCCCTCATGAAAAAAAAGTGAAAACACAACAAAGCCTCTCATTTAATTATGAGATCACGACTGGAATGACCAAAAAAAAAAGTCTTCTTTTCAGCATTTGATCTTAAAAATGGTGTTAATTTTGTTTTTCTGTCAACAAGCAAACATTTTTCCCCTTCATTTGTTCGTTGCACTTGGCTAACAAGAAATAGATGTTGCTTTGTGATTATTACTAGGGTGAATAAAAAGTTTTGCAATATTTTAGTAACATGCGGTACAATTTAAGAGCTCCTTTTTTTATTCCTTTTAGCCTTAAAGGTGACAAATCACACTGGACTGTGAGAAACCAAGGTTGCCTGATACTCTCCTAGTATTACTCACTAGATTTACCTCAGGATCAGTTTTAAGCCTACCTGAATTTACCTGATCCTTAACATTCATGCAACCCAAGCAGAATTTCTTCGCTCTTCTGGTTACGGCAACTTCACTTTTTGAACATCAAAGGTTTTTGATTGCTTCTGCAGTTTGCTCTTGTAAAAGTATAGGTTTCCAAATTAGATTTCATTGCATCTTCATCTATGCAGCTTTCAGATCACAAACAGATTGAAGCAATGCACATGTCAACACATCAACTATCACAATACTACCAACCACAGTGAATACCATTCCACAGCTTGAACTGGTTCAGTCACACGATATAAAAAATAAAGTTGGCGACCTTAGTCGAAGATGACTCAAAGGCTCCCTTTTCAATAGCTACACCAAGGTGTAGGGGAGGGCGCTACTCCATTCCCTGGATTGCTCCACTATACCTTTAATCCTTACCTTATAATGCTGAGTGTTAACCAAGGTGGCATCAAGTGCCATTTTTTGAGTTTTTGATATGACTCGACCTGGGATTGAACTCAGGTCTCTTGGGCCACTGGCAAACACTCTAACCATTGAACTCCGATCTCCCAGACCATTGGTGAACACTCTACTCATTGAGTCAATAGCCCAGTTATACACACTCCAAATTATCACTTACCAAAATATTGCAAAATTTTTTACCCACCCTAGTATTTCATCTTCAAAATGGCTACTTTTGCCCTTAACCAACTCAAAAAGATTCAAATACACTTCACTGGCTTTTTAGAAAAAATATCTCCCGCATTTTTTTACTTGGATGCAACAAAGTTTAATTTCTTTCTAATACTGTGTGTCCTCTTAGTGGTACTTAGAAAATGTTGACTGTATCTCCTACAAAAGGGTAAAACCCTCTCATAAAGGTGTATCCTGAGTAGAAAATACTGACTATTCCCTGCAAAGCAGTATGGCTCTTTGAATAATATTTATTTTGGTCTATTTTTTCTTGAAAGTGTAGTTTTTATTCTTTTGTATTTATGAAACAAGGACGATTTTTATTCTAAAAAGAAGAAAAAGAAACAATTTTTAGCTTGTGTGAAATAAAGGCAATTTTTCAAGAAAGAATATTTTTAATTGATGATACAAAATGTACTGAGCACACGAAATAAAATTAGACTTAATTATTATGGTTTTATACAAGTTCATGTCAAAGCTTAAAAACTATCCAAACGAAAATTGAATTTCTTTTTCAAGGCCCAAAAAAATTCCTTAACTATTTTTTAATCAAACCTTTTTTACGGATTTCTATGATTTTAAAAAAAAAAAAAATTAACTCAAAATGATGTAAAAATCCTCAATTTTCTAATCCATTATAGCTGGTTATACTTTTTTTAATTAAAAAAATTGACTATCCTGTGGATTGTATCTGATGAGGGGTCTCAGTGTTCCTCCCCAGCAAATATTCTAGTAACTTAGGATGATGCTATTATAATCTCTGATTCTGTTTTTCTCCTCGAAAATTCTTTGCTCAGCCATCTTGAAAATCATCAAATTTGTTTGCAAATGCCAGAAACTGAAAAGGAGGGGGTATTTTTTCAAAAGATTACATCACCGCATTAAAAAAGTGCTTTTCGGGGGGTATTTTTTTCTTTTAAGTAATTGATAAACCAAATGAAATTTAATATTCCTTCAACAAAAAGAAATCAATATAATGAAAGATTTTAAGTGTTAAAACTGTATCAGACTTTTTTAAAACAGTTTTCTTTTGTATGACAACTGACAGATAAAAAAGTAGCATGAACTTTTTTTTTTTATTATAATATCAGGTGTGAGCTATAGTGACCATTTTTTCATCATATTTCCAAATTCAAGTGAGAACAATTTTTTTCGGAAACACCAAAAAAGCACAAAAATATAATGTTTCAGTTAAAATTGAAACAACACCCATCATTTATCGGTAGGACCCCTGATCTTACCAAAACATCCCCAAAATTTTAAGAAAATTTTAATTTCTTATAATTTGTATCACATATTTGTTTGTTATGCCTCCTTGGGTGGTGCTTTGTTGGGTGTTGCCACCAGGTCTTGTTTAATATTGCTCGCAGCATCCTTGTGTAGTTGTTTAATGGCATATCAACCTTTGTAGGTTATTTAATGCCAAAGCATTCTCCTAGAAGAACAGTAGTGGTACTATTTAACCCATAGCTTGGAGGATAAGGGGTTAAATACCTTTCCCAAGGGTATTTGCCCAAAAGTGAACATAATAGTGTGACTGGAGTACGAACTCACTTACTACGATTCTGCAGTCCATTGCTTTAACCATTACACTACGAGGACACCCCTGATCTGATTAGGAAAAAAAATATTTTAGTATATTAGCAAAAACCATCCAATTGGTTAATAAACTTAGTTTTTGAAATCTGTCTTGACATTATATTTCCAGTTCCTGAGAAATATTTTTAAAAATGTTGACCATAATTAGAAATTTCATTTATTATAATAATGACCTGATTGATTGATTTTGATGATATGTCAACCTGTCTAGGGTTGTTTTATGCCTAGATGTTAGGGAATCACATTCATATTAACATTTTTTGTTTTAATCCAAATTTTTAAACGGATCTAATTGATCCATAGATAGGTCAGAGTGAACATCGGAGTAATGGCAATGAAGGTGTACACTACTCTTCTCAAATCTCTAAAATTGAAACCTCATTATAGGAGGTGTCATACCCAGCACACTCCTTTCTGAGAGTGTCTGACTCCTCATATTTGATAGGACCATGTGCAAAAAAATGTAAATATAAACATACACTGAATGTGATTCCCTAATCTCTAGGCATAAAATAACCCAAGATTGCTTGACATGCCATTATATATAATATCTGTTATACCAAGAATTTAGATCATTAAAACACAGATCCCACAAAATTATCATTCAGTTACAAATTGAACTGGAAATTACTTTATTTTCTAAGAGTAATTCAACTATATTTCTCGAATATGAATGATGTGTTTTTGCTGGGTTACAGTTACATATATTCAAACAGAACTAACCTATATTCATACAGAAAAAAAACCTCCCCCAATACACATATACACACACACACACAGTGACCCAAAGTAAAACAACTAATAAACTTTATGGCATATCAAAGATCAATTTGGGCAAAAGAAGCACACCCCAAAAAAACACACAGAACACACTTTTGGGAAAGGAAAAAGAGAGAGAACCAACACCTGTAGAATGACCAGCAGTTTCATCAGAAGGGACTGTTGCCATGATATAAACTAAAAACTACACTGCGAAAATTCTTAAAGACTCTCTGAAGAAAGCAAGAAGCTAGAAACATGTAAGATCAAAATTGAATAATTAGAAAAGAATATTAATCTCTTTCTGAACCTATTCATTTTAAAACATATATATACCCACCTTAGTATGTGTGTGTGTGTGTGTGTGTGTGTGTATATATATATATATATATATATATATATATATATATATATATATATATATATATATATATATACACACATACTAAGGTGGGTCAAAGGTTTTGCAACATTTTGGTACATGTTAGTTTACAGCATATATATATATATATATATATATATATATGAAAGTAAATATGGATAAAATCTGACAGTATGAAGGTAGCAGGAAAAAATATAATCCAAATTGGTGAATATATCATGATGTAAAGTCGACGTTAACGTTTCGGTTTATTAACCATCATCAGGACTTGGATATGAAATAGTTCACATTTGCTCCTGTCATCTCAGCAAATCACCCATTGATATGTGAACTATTTCATATCCAAGTCCTGATGATGGTTAATAAACCGAAACGTTAACATCGACTTTACATCATGATATATTCACCTATTTGGATTATATTTTTTCCTGCTACCTTCATATATATATATCATGACCAAAACAGTTCAAGTCATGGGAAGATACCCGCTATAATTACTGTGCTGACATATTGTGCATTGTTTCATTCCGTGTGTGATTTGAAAGTTGCATAAATGAACATGCAACTTAGTCTAATTCATGAACTTATGCTTTGGTAGTACTATGGTAGTTAGTACGCTTGTAACGCAGTTGCCGTGAGGGTTAATTATTTTATCACCCGGTTTGGTTTAGTTGCGAGTTTTTCAGTTAGCTAAAATCTTTGAGCGGAAATGTAAGTCAAATTAGAAGTTTAAGCAAGTACATTATGATCAACACAAGAAGGCCTAAAATATAATCAAAATGGATTCATATCTTGTCTGTGACAGGTTTGATTGGGAAAATGAAAGCAGTGAATTTGGGACATGTGAGATATGACGCAATGATTTAGCAATATGATATCACCCTACCGATATCCCAAATTTAAATATATAAAAAATTAATGAATTTTTTAAAAGTAGTCAGAAGTTTGCATTCAGAGAGTTTGGTTGTGTTGGGGGGGGGTCTTTTTGTGTCTGTTCATAGACCCTTACAGATTTTCTATCTCTCTCATACTACTGTATGAAGTCTGAACATTGAACAATATTATGATTGTTTATTGTTGGCAGAGAGTTTTTCTTGGTTTTTGAGTTGCCAACACCTAGGCAACTTTTTTCCAGCGTATCACCCTGATCGTCAGAAGTTCTGGATGGATTCTGTCAGTCCTTATCTGTGGATCTTTCAAATGCATCATGGGCACATGTTATATAATTGCGGAATGATATTTTTTATATTATCAGTTTTCATTGGTTATATATTATCATTCGGTTTGGTTAGGCTTTGAATTGTTCGGCTTTTAGTGCAGGTGTTCATGCTCGCGCGGAGGATGTGACAATCACAAATGTCATAATAAAAACCCCAGATGGGAAATGAGACTGGAGTGTGAATGATGTCCTTCCCGGAAGCGATGGGCTGGGAATTTTGGTGATTTTTGAAAAAAGCAGTTAGTTGAGATTTGAACCTGGGTGAGGGCAGTCCAGCTGAGGGCTACGGGATGCGCAGCACATTTGTTGGGTCAGTGAGTTGAGATTGGACTCTGGGCCAGGCAGTTTAGCTGGAGGTTGACTGAAGGACGATGTAGGAACAGTCAGCATAGTAAAAATTGTCTGTCTCTCTCTCTCTCTCTCTCTCTCTCTCTCCGCGTGTCGAAAAACTAAAAGTCAAAAAAAGTTAATAAACATTTTGTACCTGAACTACCGAGAGTCGTCAGTGTTTTGTGGATTCCTATGCATATGGACATTTTACATATTCGCATCTGGCTATATGTTACACACAAAAAAGATTTATAAACGAACTATCTGGAAACACACTTGGTACCGGGCCAAATGATAGTGTTAAAATTGGTGCCTGGCCAAGCTATGGTACCATATTTGGTACCATGCCCAAGATAAGGGCCCAGGCGGTGCAGACAATAGTATCATACGCTGACATGTAGTGCATTGCTTCACTCTGTGTGTGATTTCAAAGCCACATGGATGAACATGCAATGTAGTCTAATTTGGGAACTTATGCTTTGGTAGTATTGTGGTAGTTGCTGCACTGACACGTGGGATTTCAAAGCCGCATGGATGAATATGCAACATAGTCTAATTTGGGAATTTATGCTTTGGTAGTATTGTGGTAGTTGGTACGCTGGCACATAGTGCATTGCTTCATTCCATTTGTGATTTCAAAACTGCACAGATAAACGGGCAACGTTGTCTAATTTGTGAAATAATGCTTTACAAGTTCGAACTGAGCCATGGTGTTATAGAAGTAACCAAAAACATTGTGCAAAAGGTGATTACAGTACAGTAACCAGGTGGTTCAAGAAATTTCATTTGGGTTGCAAGAACCTTGACAATCAGCCAAGGTCAGCTGGGCCTAAAATTGTGGGTTCCAAGTCCGTGCTCTCAGCTGTAGAGGCAAATCCTGCAAGTAGTAGTCAGAGAGTATCAGGCGAGCTTGGTTTCTCACAGTCCAGTGTGGTTCGTCAACTTCATGACTGTGGTGAAAGCATCAAACTTGTGGTTCACGTTACCAAATTTTTGCTAAATTTTTTTCTCCTTGTGTGTATGTGTGTGTGTGTGTGTGTGTATGTATGTATGTATGTATGTATGTATGTATGTGTATATATATATATATATAAATAAATGACCTAAAGAAATTCTTTAGTATTGGTGGTGTTGTCTCCTAACTGCAAAATCTAAATCATCTTGACTGTCAGATATGAAGTGAAAAAGTCATAATAATAATCTGATTCTATTTTTATCAGAATGACATCTAAATCTTTTTTCCCACTCCCCAGCCTTTCTTGAGCATAAATTATTTCACAAAGGAAAAAAAATTTTTTCTTTTTTCTAAAACTGTAATTTTCAAATTCTTTCTCCTGGCAATTTATTTCCTATAAATTTTTTTGATGTAAATTTCTAGAATGATATTTGAATCACTAAACTGGTCTTCTGCCAAAATTGACTTTTTTTTTCTTTTTTTTTTTTTTTTGTTCTTGTTCTTTTTACTGCACCTACCTGAGCAAGTAAGATAGTTATGGGAAAGTGGTTTATCAAATTTTTCACCTACACACACTTTTTCAACTATTGTTGTGATAAAATTTCAACTATTGGCAGTGATAAAATTTCAACTATTGGCAGTGATAAAATAATTTCTCTGTTAGATCTTTCAAAAAACTTGATATCTAAGGTGTACAGGGTATTTTCAGAAAGATTGACACCAGTCTGTATCTAATAACTTGACCAATTGTTTTTAAATGATCTCAAATTTTAACTGCATGTGTTGAAACAGCCCAAAAATCCGTGTTTAATGTTTAAATGTGTCTTTTCTTTCCAGTGAATGGTAGTTCTATACTTGAAAAGAAAAAAAAACATGAAATATTAATTGTCTTTAATTGGAATCATTTTGAGATGAGTGAGGCTTCTTAATCTGAGAATTTATTTATTTTTTTTACAAGACTCAGCATTCCTATCTGAGTTTGCAGTAAATCACCTGAAGAAGGCCAGAGGTGAAATTTGGCCGAAATGTAGTGAAAGAAGAAACAACACAAGAAACTACCAAGATGAGGACAAAAAGTCTGCAATAAATAAAGAAAAAAAAATTTTAAAAAACATGAAATATTAAATATAGAATTTTGAATTGTTTCTACACTCACTGTTAAAATTTGAGATCATTCGAAAGAAAATTGGTCAACTTATTAGATTAGAAAATGATATCGATTTTTCTTAAACACCCTGTACTTCTAAAATAATATCAAAGTTCTTCAAACACCCTGTATATAAATGTTCTATGCATATCAGATAAAATCTTTGTTTATACATCAAAGTAGATACTGTAAGAGTAATAATAAAAAGTTAAAACTACGATTTCAGATTGTTCTGTCAGTCTTCAGCTCGTTGGATGATTTTATTACCTGTTTTTCCACACTTCGTATCCACCTTCAAAAATTTCTTTTCCTCGTTCCACGTCTTTAGTGGTTCTTGACACTAATAAACAAAATATTTCAATAACTTTGATATCATTTAAGATGTACAGGATGTTTCAGAAAGATTGATATCATTTGGTAATTTAGTAACATGACTAATTCTTGATTAAATGATCTCAAATTTTAACAGCAAGTGTTGAAACAACCCAAAAATCTATGTTAAATGTTTAAATATGTCTTTTCTTTTTCAGTGATTGGCAGTTCTATACATGAAAAGAAAAATATAAAATATCAAATATAAAATTGAGTCAAGTTACTAAATTATGAATGAATATCAATATTTCTGAAACATCCTGTATATTTCAAATTTTAACTGCATGTGTTGAAACAACCCAAAAATCCATGTTAAATGTTTAAATGTGTCTTTTCTTTTCCAGTGAATGGCAGTTCTATACCTGAAAAGAAAAAAACATAAAATATCAAATATAGACACTGTTAAAATTTGAGATCATTTGAACTAAAATTAGTCAAGTAACTAAATTACAAAAGAATATCAATCTTTCCAAAACATCCTGTACATCTCAAATTTTAACAGCATGTGTAAAAAAAACCCTCAAAATTCTATGTTTAAACACCTTTTCTTTTCCAGTGAATGGTATTTTTATAACTGAAAATAAAAAAACATAAAATATTAAACATAGGAGAGTATGAGTCTGCTCTGGACTTATGAGAAATGAAACCCTGCTTCACACTTTTGAAATGATAAATCCCTCTCCCAGAAAAATGATAACTATTTCTTTCTTTCACAGAGATCAGCACAGGAAGGATAAAATACTTAAAAACCTCAAAATAAAAGCACTTAATCGAAACCCAGATGAATTCTATTTCAAAATGGTCCACAATAAAAAAGTGGTAAGTATTATATCTTTCTTTCAATGATTTTTTTTCCTATCAATAGATGCTGCCTTTATCGATGAGGAACAGTAGTTTCCTGACTGAACTATTTGATCCTGGCCATTCACCTATGCAGCTCCTCCACCCAGCATTACTCAAAACATGCTGTTGATTCATCCACTTTGCTTAATATCCACCATGCTGCATCCTTGTTCACCTCTCATCCTCCAGAATCTGATATTCAGTGACAAGCCAAGGCAAGATAATAATTATTATGGAATCCATGTGTTTTATTCTGGTGTTTGATCTCTCAAGTGTATCAAAATCGATCCAACCCATTAATACAATAATGATTTATCATTGAGACAAGAAACTCCATGCCAGTTGGTGAGTTTATGCCTGACCTGGATTCTGTATGGGTACAGCTGAAGATCTCTCTTTAAGATTCTTTGCAACAATGCACATAAAAGACCTAGTTCTTCGGAATGTCTTCGGAGGGTCTTTTTCAGACTCCTTCCAACAGAATCTCACACTGCATCCACATTGTAAGGATATCTTGCAGTGAACTTCCTGCCAGATCTGAGATTTTCTGCCTTACTGAAGTTGTTTACTGACCCTGTGGCTTGAAATTTGTGTAGAGTAAGTAAAGTATGCAACCATAGTCAAGGGTGACCCAAAGGCTCCCTTTTCAATAGCTACTATACCGAGGTGTAGGGGAAGGCGCTACTCCATTCCCTGGATTGCTCCACTTTACCCTTGATCCTTACCTTATAATGGTGAATGTTAAGCAAGATGGCATCAAGTACCATTTTTTGAGTCTTTGGTGTGACTTAACCTGGGATTGAACCTCGGTCTTCCAGACCAATGGTGAACACTACTTATTAGGCCAATGGTCTGAAAATAAATCTGGCTTTTCTGAGGATAATTGTTAAACTTCCTGCAAAATTTTGCAAGCACAGTTTTGAATAAATTTTTTTTTTAAATAAGTGATGTTGTGGCATTGTGATCGAGGATTAAGTCTTGTTATTATATACTATTTTCAAATCTGAAGCAAAAAAAAGAACATAACATTATTAGTAGTAGTTATTAGCAGACACATGAGTCCCATGTATATTGAGACACTCTACACTACTGAGAGGCCATTTATAAGTCATAGAATTTTACATCTCTGGTACTATGTTGTCAGCTTTTGATCATGTGAGTTTTCCATTCCAAAAAAATAAAAATACCTTTATAATGATAAAGTATTATATAAACATGATTCTTTCTTTGGGGGTGTCCTTGTCGTGTAATGGTTAAAGCAATGGACTACGGAATCGTAGTACGCGAGTTTGTACTCTAGTCGCACTATTACGTTTACTTTCAGGCAAATACCCTTGGGAAAGGTATGAACCCCCTTATCCTCCCAGCTATGGGTTAAATAGTATCACTATTGTTCTTCTAGGATAATGGCTTTGGCATTAAATAACCTACAAAGGTTGATATGCCATTAAACAAAGAAATCAAACCAAACCAAACCTAATTCTTTCTTTGATATGATTTCTTTAAGAAGTTTTCATTTAATCAAAAAACTGAATTGGCACTCATGGCATAATGTTAATAATTTGAGAAAGACAATGTATAATTTTCTCCATTGTATAAGGGGTATATTCCTTAACAATCCTATAATCCATATTGTCCTCTTTTGTCCCTGTTCTTTGAATGATTAAGACGTGCCTTTTTTATCTCTGTTCATTGAACCAACTTGGTCTCACCACTCTGTGAATGATATTGTCACTCTCCTCACCATTAAAACATAAAACCCACATAACTATCAGGTACTACCACTCTGGACCAAAGTGGACCTGGGAGTGATAGAAATGAAGGGGTAGTCCACATTCCCCAAAACTCCAGTATTACTCAAGCCTCACCATCTGATTGTTTAGTATCATATCCAGGACACTCGTTGGAGGAGTCTTACTCCCCTGCAGAGATGCAATCAGTGTATTCTACAGCCCCAACCAACTGGACAATTCAATCCTGGAGTTTTGAGGAATGTTGAGTACTCCTTTATTGCCATTACTTCCAGGTCCACTTTGACCCAGAGTGATAGTATCCATTAGAGTCCCATCTATGGGTTCAGTCATTTACTTGGGGAGAATCCTCATAGTGTTGTGGTTAATGTGATGGACTGCAACATCACAGTGTGTAAGTTTGAACTCCAGTCATGCTATTACGCTCACTTTCAGACTAATGCCCTTAGGAAAGTTATGTATCTCCTTATCCACCCAGCTCTGGCTTAAATTGTATCACTACTGTTCTTCAATAAAGATGGCTTTGGCATTAAATAACCTGTGAAGGTTGATATGCCATTAAACAAAGAAACCAAACCAATCGTTTACTTATGATTATTACCAGTTACTTGATACGATACAACTGTGTGCAAATTGTTTGTATTAGATAAGAATACTTATCTTATAATCTGCCCAGTTGGCTGGGGCTGTAGAATACACTGACTGCTTCTCTGCAGAGGAGTAAAATCCCCCCAACGAGTGTCCTGGATATGACACTAAACAATCTGATGGTGAGGTTCCAGCAATGCTGGAGCTTTGGGGAATGCGGAGTACCCCTTTATTGCCATCACTCCCAGGTCCACTCTGGCCCGGAGTGGTAGCACCTGATAAGGGTCCTATCTATGGGTTAAATAGAACAAAACCGTGCTTCTTTCACTATACTGGTTTTTGCATTTGAACTGCGTGTTTATGCTGAACTGAATTGTTTAAAATAGAACTGTTTTGACATTGGAACTGTGTACTAGTGCTTAACTGAATTGCTAGAAATAGAATTGTTTTTGAGGTCTAAACTATGTACTTATGCTGTTTTTGAGGTCTAAACTATGTACTTATGCTGAACTGAATTATCTGAAATAAAACTGTCTGACATTTAAATCTGTGTATTGCCCAGTCAACTGACTGCACCTCTGCAGAGGGGTAAGACCCCCCCCCTAACGAGTGTCTTGGATATATCACTAAACAATCTGATGGTGAGGTTCTATGGTTAAATAGAACTAACAGCATACTTATGCTAAAATGAATTGAGTAAATTGAATACCTTGAAATAGAAACGTTTTTGACAATTAAACCGTTCTTAGATTTAAACTGCGTGATTATGCTTAACTGAATTATTTCAAATAGAACTATTTTTCGACATTGAAAATGTATTTACACTTAACTGAATTGTTACATATAACTGCTTGAATAGTTTGAAATAGAAATGTTTTTGACAATTAAACTGTGTACTTATGCTAAACTTAACTGTTTTCAATAGAACAGATTATTTACATAAAAATGGATTTGGCATTAAATAACCTACAAAGGTTGATATGCCATAAAACCAAACAAACAAACAAACATTATCTTATAATTATGTGTCAAAAAAAATTTTTAACAACCATACAAAGAAGGTAAAATATGAACATAAAATGAACATGATAGCCTAACATCTTGTCATAAAATAACCCTAATCTGTTTGATATGCCATTAGAATAAATCATACAAAAAAGTTATCATCATTATCATGGCATGTTGATACCACAGATTCCCTTAACTCTCTCTGCCCATCTGTGCCTATCAGCTATCACACTTGGTAAGTTCTCTAAATGGCATCCAATGTCTGCAGTTTTTGCTAGTTGGCCAACATTGGTGTGTCCATGTGTAGGCATCCATAAAAGTACATCGATTTTGAGTTCATCTTTATTTCATCACTAGTGCCCTGTATGTCTTGTCCATTTTGCTTGTACACTTTATGAGATTGGAGGTTAGTGGCCATATAACTACAGTTTTTTAAGGTGCTGATTCCTGGATGTAATAAAAGAAAATTGTTTCACTATGAAAAAGGCAAGAAGCAGACAATATCTCACAGAAACTATTACTAAAGCTTATTATGCAGATGATCTAGCGCTTCTTGCAAATACACTTGCTCAAGCCAAAAAGTTATACTCTTCATTACATAGGTACATGTGAAAATGAGAACAGACATTGACCCCTCCCCTCACAGGTGCGCAGATACTTGTACTCATCCTAACAGAAGTTATAGACAGACAGACAAAGAAACTAACAGAAAAAAAATCATCCGGTTCATTATATTGGGAGATTTCTCTGTTTTCTTCCAGTGAATTGGTCTTTGTTTGTTCAGTCAAAAGTGATTGTTGGTTTAGAGGAAGATGCGTTCTCAGTGCTTTTAGTGAAGGGTCTCTTTATTATTTTAAAAAGGAAGTAAGGAGAAATTACTTATCAAAAGTAAATAATGTTGGACAGTTTAAATCACATTCACCAGAATTCAATTTAAATGCTAATAATTGCTTATTTCATCTGGTGGGGAGGGGAAATTTAATGAAATGGCAATACTTAAAAGCTACCAATACAACACAACAGTGAATAATTTGTGAGGCGGTATCTTTTTTTTTAGTTAGATAAAAATAAAAAAAATTCCTTCAAATGATTAATAAAGATAAAAAAAAAATTTTCAGTCTGTAGTTAGCAGCAAACGATTGTCTCTTAAATGTTTTTACAGGTACCAGTTTGTACTGGCTTCTTTTTCGGAGGGTTTTTTTTTTTTTTTTTTTTTTCCAATAAGATTTTCTGCTCAAAGACTGAGACTAAAATTTAAATTAGAGGGTAAAAAAGAAGAAAAAAAAGTAGTCACTGAAAATACCAAAGATGTGAGACCGAATAAAAGAAAAACATAACTTTTTGTTGTATTTACCAGTGTAAATTAAATATAAGTAGATATTTGCAAATATATTTGATTTGTGTCAAAAAAACACTTTCACAATTACAAGAATTATTAACACCTTGTTGGCAGGGGTTGTAGGTTGTAGAATACACTGACTGTGTCTCTGCTGAATGGTAAGACTCACCCTCTCCCCTATGCACACACACCAAAGAGTATCCTAGATATAACACTAAAGGGTCTAATGGTGAGGCTTCAGTCCAAGAGCTTTGAGGAATGTTGAGTACCTCTTAATTGACATTACTCCAAGGTCCACTCAGACCTGGAGTGATAATACATGTTTATGTTCCATCTATTGGTCAATTAGAACTATATAAACATTTACTATACATGAAACCATTTAACTGTGTGCAAGCAATTGATGAATATTAAGAATACTTGATAAATAGAATTATTAATGTTAGATAGCAATACTTGAAAACATTTGACTGTTAGCTAACAAATGATTAATATTAAATAGAATTATTTGTGTTAGATTGCAATACTTACAGCCATTTGACTGTTAGCTAACAAATGATTGATATTAAATAGAATTATTAGTGTTAATAGCAATACTTGCAACCATTTAACTTGTACCATAGCCAGATACGGCCATGTGCGAAATGGACATCGAATGTTGGTAAAAACAAATTTTGTCTGTATAATTTATCTAAGATCCTTTCGAGTTTCTTGATAAGTGCCTTAGTTTCAAGTTGGAATTGGTAGATGAATTTCCCAAAATTGTCCCGAACGCTTTCGGAACCTTCATAGGCCATAATCAGGAGTTGCTTGCTTGTGTAAGGTGTCTTGTTTTTTAAAAAAAACTTTCAAAATTCATTTTAAAAACAATACACCTTACACAAGCAAGCAACTCCTGATGATGGCCTATGAAGGATCTGAAAGCGCTCAGGACAATTTTGGGAAATTCGTCTACCAATTCCAACCTGAAACTAAGACACTTATCAGGAAACTTGAAAGGATCTTAAATAAATTATACAGACAAAATTTGTCTTTATTATTTAATTAAACATACTTAAATGAACGACTACTGCCTAACGACACATATTTAATATATATGTATAAAGAGGATTTGGCATTAAATAACTTACAATAGTTGATATACCATAAAACCAAGCCAAACCAAACCCTATCTTCAATGCATAAAATAACCCTAAACTTGTTGAAATGCCATTAAAATCAATCAATCTATATTTTTATTGTCATTATAACCTGCTGAGATTATAGTCTTTGCCTATTATGAGATAAAACTATTTCCTACCTACATATTAGTAAAATTCTCATGTTTGTGTGCCTAACTTAAAACCAACAAAAACATCACATCATAGTAGGACTTTGTTAGAGCAATACACTTAAAATGCTCTATGAGAATAAAGCAATTTCCAGTTCAATTTGCAACTGAACTCTGTATTGATGGGAATCTGATTCATGCTGAACATCATTTTTAATTCATCCAAATCTCAATGGAGATAATTATGAAATGTTAATTAGGATCCTTCATTCTTTCCAACCGAAAAGGACATCAACAGGTGGCTAACGAAGGCATGGACAGCAATCAATAGGCTATCGATCATATGGAAATCAGACCTGACCGATAAAATGAAACGCAGTTTCTCTAAGGCAGTGGTCGTATCAATACTGCTGTATGGATGCACTACTTGGACACTAAACGGCTGGAGAAGAAGCTAGACAGCAATTACACAAAAAGTCCTGGCAGCAACACCCCACAAGGCACCAACTATACGGCCACCTGCCTCCCATCACGAAAACTAACCAAGTTAGACAAATCAGACATGCAGGACACTGCTGGAGAAGCAGGGACAAGCTCATAAGTGATGTACTCCTATGGACCCCTACATATGGCAGGGCAAAAGCAGGATGACCAGCTTGAACACACATTCAGCAGCTATGTGAGGATATGGGATGTGGCCCTAAAGACCTACCAGAGGCGATAAACGATAGGGAGAAGTGGCGAGAGAAGGTCAGGGATATCCGTGCCTGCGGCACGACATGATGATGATAATTCTTTCCAAGTGTCTTGAGTATGACACTGAACTATATTAGATGATGAGACTCTAGTTCTGAAGCTCTGGGAGTGTGGAGTACCTCTTCACTGCTATTACTCCCAGCTCCACTCTGACCCTATACTTTTCATGTATTACATATGCATTGCACTACATGAACTCTAATGAAATATTTGGAGAAAAAACTAAATGGGAACTACATGAGAATATTGCATGCTGTTTTGAGCTAGACCCAACAAAACTAGTTATATGGCCACTTACCTCCCATCTCACAAATCACCCAATGAAGACATGTTGGGCATTGCTGGAGAAGTAACGATGAACTCGAAAGTGATTTTCTCCTATGGACTCCTATATATGGACACACCAGTGTTGGCTGACCAGCAAATCTCTACATTTATCAGCTCTGTGCAGACACTAGATGCAGTCTAGAGGATCTGCCAAGAATGATGGCTGATGGGGATGGATGGCCTGAGAAAGTCAAGGGATCACTGTTATCGGTATGACTTTATAATGATGTATAAATCTTACAAATATGTGCCAAATTTAAAGAGAAAATTCTCCAGTTTGTACTTGACAACAATTCAAAAATATATTAATTTTATGTGATTCTCTGTACGTTAGATTCTCTCTCTGCTAACTATCGCCTATCACCTCTCTTTCATCTTCTCTCAAGCTGTTTTTTATTCAGCCCATTTGTTCATCATCACTTTCCTTATTGTCTTATATTCTTCTTTACTGAGATGAAGAATAATGTGACCATATTTTTAGAGGCACATAGATTATTTTTAAACAGAACTATTTGACATTTAAACTGAGTGAAAACAAATGATTTAAGCTAAATTGAATTGTTTGAAATAGAGCTGTTTGATCATTTAACTGAGTGTAAACAAATGATTGATATTTAATTGAATGGTTAGTGATACATAGCAATACTTGGAACCATTTAACTTTGTTGACTCATGCTAAATTGAATTGTTTGAAATAGAACGGTTTGATCATTTAACTATGTGTATCTACAAATTGTGTTTACAAATCATATATTTAGTGTATATGCAAAAAAAAAGATTTAGCATTAGATAACCAACAATGGTTGATATGCCATAAAACCAAACCAAACTAAACCATTGGCCTCTAGATGAGGCCCTGACAGATACTACCACTTGAAGTAAAAAACAAAAAAAAAAGTTTTAGAAACAACTACACAAAAAATGAATGTACATTGAATGTGATTATCATAAAATAATCCGAAATGGTTTGAAATGCTGTTAAGCTCTTTCCTAAATTAAAGGATTGATATTATCATAAATCGCTGTTATAGTGGATTCATAAGTCATCTCATGCCACCTTGAAAGAAGAAGCTTAGGTTAGCATTTAGATTGGAGGGAAAAAATATGTATATATATATATGTGTGTGTGTGTGTGTGTGCAATTTTTATTCATTTATCGACATAGCTTTCATATTTGTACATTTTCATAATGTTGGGTTTACTTCTATTTTCCCATATATATATATATATATATATATATATATATATATATGTGTGTGTGTGCGCGCGAAATAAATAAAAATTAATAAATGTATATAATAAATAAGTAAAAATTATAAACACACACACACACATATATATTCCACAGACAGATCTGTTTCATTCTATCAGAACTCATCAGTGTGGCTAGACAGGCTAGATTATATATATATATAATATATTTAATTCCATTTTCCCAGATATATATAATTTTTATTCATTTGTCTACATAACTTTAATCTTTGTACATTTTCATAGTGTTGGATTTACTTCTATTTTCCCATATATATATATATATATATATATATATATATATATATATATAAGAAATAAATAAAAATTGATATATAATAAGTAAAAAATTGTGTGTATATATATATATATATATATATATATATATATATATATAATTTTTATTCATTTGTCCACTTAATTTTCATATTTGTTCATTTTCATAGTATTGGATTTAATTCCATTTTCCATATATATATATATATATATATATATATATATATATATATATATATATATATATAATTTTTATTCATTTGTCTACATAAATTTCTGACAGAGCTTCCCTGAAGGTCCTTTTTGATGAAACTTTGATAGTAAACTTCTACTACTTATTTGGTTCTCTAATTGGTTCTATGTATGTATTGGGCACTTTTTTTAATATTTATTATATCGTGATTCACTTGATTTTATTTTTATCTTTTCAAACAAAGTCAATTTTGTATTGTGACACATTTGGTTTTTTTATATCTTTATTTTTCCAATGATTTATTTTCTTTTCTATTTTACATATGCATAGATTTCTCTTTAAAGTAGAAGGTGAGTATAAAATCCCCTGCTCATGAATGATCAGATTTTTAAAACTTATATAGGAACTCAAAACTGGTCACAATATTTTGATCAATTAATTTTTTTCTATGGTCACAATTATCAAAATGGCATCTGTATGTTTCAAATAAAACCTGAGAAAAATTATATTCTAACCATATATATATATATATTGAGGTTTTAATGGTTTGGGATGTGGATTGTCTGATTGGTATTCCTAACTTGGTTATATTACGTTCACTTTCTGGCAAATACCCTTGAGAAAGATATAAACCCCCTTATCCTCCCAGCTATGGGTTAAATAGAGTGTTATGTTATGTGTATTTGTGGTTTGAGAGATCTGTATGTTTCAAATGAAACCGGAGAAAAATTGTATTCTAACTATATATATATATATATATATATATATATATATATATATATAGTCATCCACAGACAGATCTGTTTCGTTCTATCTGAACTCATCAGTGTGGCTAAACAGTATCTTCCCGTAGCTGGGATCAAAACCCGGTTGACTCAAACGTCAACACAAGCTTCTAACCATTCAGCCACGAGGAGATATTAGCTGCAAAGTAAATTTTAAATGGTTATGAATCACAATTAATATTGTTTACATATATCCGTTCAATGGTAGCCGAGACCTCAATTCAAACGAAGATATATATATTGAGTTTTTTATGGTTTGTGATGTGGTTTGTCTGATTGGTATTCCTAACTTGGTTATATTACGTTCACTTTTGGGCAAATACCTTTGGGAAAGGTATGAACTCCCTTATCCTCCCAGCTATGGGTTAGATAGTACCACTACTGTTTTTCTAGGAGAATAGCTTTGGCATTGAATAACCTAAAAAAGGTTGAGATGCCACTAAACAAAGAAACCAAACCAAACCTAACTTGGTTAGTTTGTCATTGAGTGTTATGTGTATTTGTGGGTAGAGAGATCCTATTTACCAACCCCTCTGCTCGGGCAGGATATGACACAAAGTCAACTTTAAGCAAAGTTTGACAGGTTTGAATTCAGAGTTTTCCTTCTCCTAGACTAGTTGCCTCACCAAGGCTGAAGAACCTAGTCTGTCATACTATTTACCCATAGCTGGAGGGAGAATAATTGGATTCATACCTTTCCCAAGGGTATTAGTGCTATGTGAAAATGCAATGAGTCTTGTCCAAGATTTGAACTCGAGTCGCCGTGTCCATTTCCTACGATGATAACAATTACTCCACGGGCACCTCCTTGTGGGTAGAAAACCAAAGAAAACCAACTCTATAATCCCCATCACCCATAGACCGATCTCTCTACCCACAAACACACATAACACTCTATGACAAACTAACCAAGTTAGGAATACCAATAATACAAACCACATCACAATATATATATATATATATGTCTGTCAGTCTGAAATAAAACCATTTAAATACTGTCCTGTTAATAATGTATATATATATATAATAAAATATATATGTGTGTATTAGAAATGAGATTATAGAAATACTGTATACTAACCATATATATGTGGTGCATTCAATAAGTTTCCAGACTTTTTTGAACAGGCATTTGAAATTGTCGTAGACTCTTGAAAATTCAGTATATTATTGCTATACATCTTATGAGATGACTGACCAATTTTTATGATTTCAGGTTCAAATGAACAGCTACAGCAGGAATTAGAATACACCCTACTAAAGCCTGATTGTCACAGCTGATGAATTTTAAAAATGCAATCTGGACATGAGGACACTTTAGAAGATCGATATGCAATAAAATTCTGTTTTAAACTTGGAAAAAATGCCACAGAAACGTATGGTATGATTCAGACTGCTTTTGGAGCATCTTGCATGAATCTAGCATCAGTTTTTGAGTAGCATAAGAGATTCAAGGAAGGCAAGGAGTCTGTGAGGGATGATGAGGTGTGGGAGGAGTAAGGAAGTCAATAGACCAGAGTTGATTGGCCAAAGGGTTAGGGTTAGGGTTACTATGTTGAGCTTTTAAGGGAGTTCAGGAAGAGATTCCGTTGGAAGAGGCCAGCACTCTTCAAATCAGGTCAGTGGTATTTCCAGCAGGACAATGCACCAGTCCACAACTCCATCCTTGTCGCAGACTATTTGAGCAAGATGGGCATCAAGACAGTTCCTCAGCCTCCCTAAAGTCCAGACCTTGCTCCCTGTGACTTTTGGTTATTCCCTAAGCTCAGAGGGTATCGTTATGAGACACGGCAACATGAGTTCAAATTCTGGACGAGGCTGATTGCATTTCACATCGCACTAATACCCTTGGGAAAGGTATGAATCCAATTATTCTCCCTCCAGCTATGGGTAAATAGTAGGGCAGACTAGGTTCTTCAGCCTTGGTGAGGCAACTAGTCTAGGAGAAGGAAAACTCTGAATTCAAACTGTTAAACTCCACTTAAAAATTGACCTTGTGTCATATCCTGCCCAAGCAGAGGGGTTGGTATATATATATATATATATATATATATATGATCGACATACAGAGGGGTTGGTATATATATATATATATATATATATATATGATTAGCATACAGTATTATTATGGTGTCATTTCATACATACAAACACCATTTCAATTTTTTTTTTAAATCATTGATTGGTCAACATAGTGCCACAAATTTTGTGTTTCTATCTCAGAAAGTTTTGAAAACTCTGATTCTACATAAACATGGGAAGGATTTTATGCTCATCACATAAAATTTTGAACTTTTCTTTTAATACTTTAGCCTTTTTTTGTTTTGCTTTTTTAATAACATTTCGTTTTCTCGGAAGACATTTTTTTTTAATATTAGAAGATATCTAGGGACTAAAAAAATGTATGGAATAAAGATTAAGTTTGTAAATTTCAAGTATAATAAGTTGAATCATATTCGATATCCTATTTTCTAATCATATAGTTGAGTTGGCTGTTCTTAGTTGTAGCTTAAATTTTATGATAAACAATCTCTAAATTCATTTTGGAAATTTGAAATAGGTTTCTTATCAAAGTAATTCAGACATATTATTCTGGATGGAAGATGTTAATGAAGTTAGCTTGAAATGACAAAGACAAAATCTATTGTGTATATACGTGCGTTCCTATAGTGAAGCCAGTCAGTTGAGTGAAAATATTATCTGCTTCAATTTCTTTTCCGGTCTTATAATTTTATACGGTTATTATTGAAGTTTACTTTCAGCTTTTCAAACGGAATAATTGCAGAGACACTTTGATAAACTAATCAATATTAGAATCGGATTCAATCTCTTGAGTGAAATGTCTCTCTCTCTATCATCTCTTGAACTTTTTCTTTTGAAATCAATCAAGCCTAATATCACCCCCATCTCACCCTATCAGTCCATTGCAGAACTCGAGCCTTTCCCACAGTTTATAAGAAATAGGAAGTAATAGATCTTACCCTGCCTTGCTGACCCATGATGTGTTAGTAGAGGGTTGCAAACTTTTTCTTATTTGCCTTTATCTTTTTATATAGACACAGTATTGGACAAAAAAGCAGACTGAAAAAACTGAACCATTTTTTTTTTTTTATCATTACCTCAAATCTTAATGAAATTTCAATGGTTTAGACATGCATAGGAAGTTATTATTTTCCTTGATTATTATTGTCAGATTTCCTTTAGTCGTGATTTTCTAAAAAGAAAGTTCTTAAAAATACCAAAAAATATGAAATTTCTTAAATTTTTTTTTCCTTGATTTGATATCCTAATTTCTGATTAGTCCTTTGCTAATGACTTTTCACTACAACGAAGTGAAGGAGAGTCCCTGTGGCATATTAGCCAAGTGAGTTAGTTTGAATTCCAGTCACTCTATTATGTTCACTTTATTGGGAAGATATGAACCCTCTTTATCCCCACCTCCAGCTATTGGTTACATAGTACCAATACTGTCCTTCTACAAGGATAGCTTTAGCATTTAATAACCCACAAAGGTTTATATACCATTAAATAAAGGAACCAAGACCAAAACAACAAAAGGAACTTGGACAAGTATAATCAAACAAATAATCACTTCCTATGTGTGTCTAAACCATTGAAGTTTCAAGAATGATTGAATTTCTTCACTCTTTTTTTGGGGGGGTACATTTTATGGCATATCAACCATTGTTGGTTATTCAATGCCTAATCTTGTTTTACATATATTAAATGATTTGTAAACTCATTTTGTAGATACATTTTTTAACAAGCCTCAACTCATTTTTTTACACAGATGATCAAACATTTCTATTTCTAACAATTCAAGTCATTTGTTTGCACTCAGTTTAAATGTCAAACAGTTCTATTTAACCCATAGATAGGACCCTATCAGGTGTTACCACTCCAGGTTAGAGTGGACCTGGGAGTAATGGCAATAAAGGACACTCTATATTTACCAGAGCTCCACTGACTGGAGCCTTACCATCAGATGGTTTTATGTCATATCCAGGACACTCATTGGAGGAGTCTCATCCCACTAGAGATGCTGTCAGTGTATTCTACCGCCCCAGGCAAGTGGGCTGTGTTTTGGTTTTGTTTGTCTAATACTACATATATAAAATCATGTTGTGTTTTAGATATTATTAGATATTCTATTTAGTTTTTTTATATATAAGGGGTAGTCTCCATGGTGTAGTGGCTAACTTAGTGGATTACAGCATCATAGCAAGTTTGAACTCCTGTCAAACTATTAGATTCACTTTTGAATTTGGGAAAGAAATGAACGTCATTTATCTTCTCCGAGCTTGGCCCAGTCGGCTCTGGGTTGCAGAATACACTGACTGTATCTCAGCATAGGGATAAGACTCCACTAACGAATGTCCTGATTTATGACACTGGACAATATGATGGTGAGGCTCTACTAATGCTGGAAGTTTGGGGAATATGAAGTACCCCTTTATTGCCATCACTTCCAGTTCCACTCTGGCCCAGAATGGTAGCCCTGAGAGAGTCCTATATATGGGTCAAATATGCTTTTGCTAAACTGAATTGTTTGAAATAGAACACTTAAATTTAAACTGCATACTTATGCGTCACGAAATTAAAATAGAACTTTTTTTTTACATTTAACTGTGTATAAATAAATGACTGATGTTTAACTGAATTGTTAGTGATGCATAGCAATACTTGGAACCATCTAACTTTGTTGATTAAAGTGAATAGCTTGAAATAGAAATGTTTTTGACATTTAAACTGTGTACTTATGCTAAACTGAATTGTTTGAAATAGAACTTTTTATTTGTATAAAAATAGATTTTGCATTAAATAACCTATAATGGTTGATATACCATAAAACCAAACCAAACCCATATATATTTAATATATATGTATAAAAATCGATTAGGCATTAAATGATCTAAAAGGGTTGATATGCAATAAAACCCAACCCAACCAAATCCTATATATTAAATATTTATGTATAAAGAGGATTTGGCATTAAATAACCTACAATAGTTGATATGCCATAAAACCAAACCAAACCCCTCCCAGCTATGGGTAAAATAGTACCTGTACTGTTCTATAAGGATGGCTTTGGCATTAAATAATTCGTGAATGTTGACATGCCATTAATAAAAAGCCCAAACCAAACCGATATTGTAATGATATATATCCTATAAAAATGTTTAAATTAGGCATTGCAATTCTTGGAATTTACGTATATTAGTCAGGCTCACGGGTTTCATTGCTTTTACTTGTACATGCTGTTCTGGTTCAATTTCTTCTGTTTAAAGGCACATCAACTTTCATGACTTACTTAATGTGAAATCCATGTAGAAAAACATGAGTGGTATTATTTAACCCATTTCTGGGGGGATTAGAGGGTTCATGCCTTTCCTAAAGGTATTAGTCCAAAAGTGTATGTAATAGTGCAACCAGAGTTTGAACTCACTTACTACTATGTCACAGTTCAGAACATTAGCCGCTACGCCATGACTCCTCCTCTGCTCCTACCATTCTTAAATGGTCACCCATCTAAGTACTGTGCAAACTCATCACTGCTTAACCAGTGCTTTAAACGTGACTTGACTGTAAGTTTAGCTACAGGATTTCTTAATGTAAACATCGTCTTCAATTTTGGACTTACAAAACGGAGGGTTCAGTTCAGATGTGCCGAGAGTTTGTAAAGTTAGAATTTAGACAACAACTAAAAAATATCAGTCTGTGATTCACACGTTGGAAAATGAAAATTACCTCACTTGACACAAACTTCCACATTTTGAAATCAAATAAAGCTTTGTAAACTGCGGTGGTTAGAGAGAGAGAGAGGTATGGGGGAGGAAGAGTGAGTGTGCACTTTAGAAAGAGAGAGATGACTTGTCGGGGGGGGGGGCTTTTTTTTTTCTTTTTTTTTTTTTTTTTGAAATTGCTACTGATTGAAACAGTCCAGGGTAAGGTCAGCCCTAAGTCTATCCATCATCAATGTTCACATGTTAGATGACAGATTCAGTGAGGGATCTGACAAAAGTTGGGGAG
>CAUZXS010000498.1:162500-167500 GCA_963585895.1 Sepioteuthis lessoniana
TCACTCTATCTTTCTTGTTTCACCTTTCTTTCTCTTTTCTCTACTCTCCCTTTTTTCTTCCCCCTCTATTTCTCTTTCTGTCCCCCCTCTCTTACCTTCTCTCACTCTATCTTTCTTGTTTCACCTTTCTTTCCCTCTTTACTCTACCTTTTTTCTTCCCCCTCTTCCTCTCTTTCACTGTCCCCACATCTCTTTTTTTGTTTTACCTTTCTCTCTTCTCTCATTTTTCTCTATCTCCTCCTCATTTTACTTTTCTTTCTTTCTTCTTTCTCCCTTTTCTTGATCCTGTATCTCTCTTTCTCTTTTTCATCTTTTAATTTGTCTACTAACCACATTATTGATAAATAGTTTCGTGTTTGAGAACTTTACCTTTCTCTCCTCTCTCATTTTTCTCTGTTACCCTCTCATTTTACTTTTCCTTTCTCCCTTTTCTTGATCCTGTATCTCTTTTTCATCTTTTAATTTGTCTACTAACGACATTGTTGATAAATAGAGAACTCATGGCAAAAATGCTTTTATTGAACTTCAAGTCACCAAATCAGTCAATAATTCATTGTTATCAATTTTTGACTATTAGCTTCAACTTACTTTTAGTTTCTTGGTTTTTATTCTACTAGCGATTATTAGTTACAATATAATTTGAATTTCTAAGTTGAAGCATTTCAGATAAGTATAAGTTCCCTGGTGTAATGGTTATCGTCGCAGGAATTGGACACGGCGACACGAGTTCAAATCCTGGACTGATTGCATTTCACATAGCACTAATACCCTTGGGAAAGGTATGAATCCAATTATTCTCCCTCCAGCTATGGGTAAATAGTAGGACAGACTAGGTTCTTCAGCCTTGGTGAGGCAACTAGTCTAGGAGAAGGAAAACTCTGAATTCAAACCTGTTAAACTCCGCTTAAAAAATTGACCTTGTGTCATATCCTGCCCGAGCGGAGGGGTTGGGTAAATATGATAAGTTCCCTCATCACTAGATATTAAATATCAGGATCAATTGAAAAGTTCATAGGCTACATTTTTTTTCTTTTGGCAAATACTCCCATGAAATGTTACCAGATGAGGTTCATTTTTAAACATAATCCCCCTTTTGGGTCTCTCACTTCTCCCATCAGTATTTGGCCCAGTTGGCTGAGGCTGTAGAATACACCAACTGCATCTCTGCATAGTGGGAAGAAACCCCCAACAAGTGTCCTAAATATGAAATTAAACAAACTGATGGTGAGGTTCTAGTAATGTTGGAGCTTTGGAGAATGCTGAGTACTTCTTCATTGCCATTGCTCCCAGGTCCACTCTGGCCAGGAATGGTAGCACCTGATAGGGTCCTATCGATGCGTCAAATAGAACTAAACTGTGTGTTTATACTAAAATGTATTGTTTGAAATAGAATGGTTTAACATTTAACTGTGTGTAAACAAAAAATTATACTTGTACTAAGCTGAATTGTTTGAAACTTTTATCAAAATGACTTGATTCGGCATTAAATGACCTGGAAAGGTTGACATTTAAACTTTGTACTTATGCTAAATTGAATTGTTAGAAATAAAACTGCTTTTGACATTTAAACAGTGTACTGATTTTAAACTCAATTGTTTGAAATAGAATTTTTACATTTAACTTGTGTGTAAACAAAAAATTGTACTTATGCTAAACTGAATTATATGTATAAAAATGGATTTGGCATTAAATAGCTTACAATGGTTGATAGGCCAGAAAATCCAACCAGACCCATTGGTGTTGCAGTACATGGATCCCATTGGTCAAAAAAAAAAGTTATTGACCACAAATATGACATCACCATATGAACTTTTCATCCCACCATTGTAGAATGAAACACGTGAAAGTCAATATTCAAATCATTTCAGGATCTTTCTTTCTTCTTTTTTTTTTTTTTTTTTTTTTTTTTTTTTTTAAGCCCATCTTCCATAATTTGTTTTAGTCTGTTTTAATATATTTAAAAAAAAAATGATTTTTAACTATTTTAGTTTGGTATGATTTTTCTTAATCTGAGAACATTGTGTCTGTCCCTTGACTTTTGAGCCATGACTAATTTTATCATATTTATAGCATCCAATCATTTTGACTCCCAAACCAGTAATTGTATTGTATTTTATTTGGACACCTTCAGGCAGATTTTGTCTTTGAATGTTTTCATACATCCAAGCTATATAAAAAGAAATTTTTTTTTTAAAATAAGCTAAAGAGAAAATACTTTCAATGAAAAATTCATTCATGACATTTGTTTTATTTTGTTTTATATCTTTGACTTTTTTTACCTTCTGTTTTGGTAATTGTTTTGTTTTCTCTTTCATAAAACCCAATTTTACGCAAAATCAACATCTCTTAATATCCATCCCATTTTGTTTGTGGAAATTTTTTTTTCTTTTTTCTCCAAGAAGCAATCATCTTATCCCCAATATTTGGCTTTTATAGTATTTTATTTATCACAGTTCATTGGGATATGGGGAGAGAGATGACTATTCCCTTTGAACAGATTGTAATTTTTATTTTTATTTATTATTATTACTAAATACAGAAGAGAAAAATTGTAATTTTTTTTTTATTATTCTTTTTCTATGTGGTTTCCTCTTAATAAAAGAAATAATGTTATACAATGGTCATTCAATAAATGAGGTGAATTTTGCCTAAGGAGTTGACAATAGAAAGCATTTTACAGTTCCACCTTTTTCAAGGAAATCAAAAGTGATTGGTCCTTTCATGTCTCAGAACACTGTCAGGATGACCTTCTTTATTGACTGCTATGCCCAGTAGAAAGCATTTTACAGTTCCACCTTTTTTAAGGAAATCAAAAGTGATGGGTCCTTTCATGTCCCAGAACATTGTCAGGATGATCTTTACTGACTGCTATGCCCAGAACTTTTTCTTTACAGGAGAGTCTGTCTCCATTCCATGGACTCTATTTTTGACTTAGGCTCTTAGTTTCAAACCCATGGTTAGCTCATTTGTGAACATCTTTTTTGTTTTTCTTCATTAGAATACACTTCTTCTTACACATTATACATTCTTCTGAAAATCTCACATGGTTCGCACTTCTCAGCCTGGAGCACTCTCTTTGATTTGCCACCATTTTGAATCGCCACCAAACAAATATTTTCATGAGATTAAGATAAGTTTTTGTGATAAACTGATTCCAAATAATGCAGAATTTACATTTATGGGGAAAAAATTCTAAAAAAAAAGAAAGATATTTTGTTTATTCCTAAAAAAATTGAAATACACTCATGAAATGTCCCGATAATTTCATTTTGATGCCATTCATTTCTGTCTTGGTTCAGTGGAAGATATCTTTTCACGCTCTGTCTCATATCAACTCAAGAGTTTTATTTCATAATATTTCTGACAACCAATAAATTAATTTTGCCTTGGGTATAGAGTTTAAAATATGCTGACTGCATTCCCCAAAGATGAGTAAGACCCCCCCCCCACAACGAAAAAAGTTGGGATCTTGTGTATTACACTAAACTGTATCTGCTGATGAAGCTCCAGTTGGTACCCCTTCAGGTACACTCTGACCAGGTGTAGTAGTACCTATGGGTTAAATAGATTCACATCTGTCTGCAAAAAAAAAATTGTTAAAAAACAACTTCTCAAAATAGGTAAGTATAAATGTGATTCTTTAACCTCTAGACATAAAATAATCTTAAACAAGTTGACCATTAAAATCAATAAACATGAATGTAAATTTATCTTTTAAAAACTTATTCTTTGGGGGTAAATCCTCGTGGTGTAATGGCTGAAATGCTAGACTGCAGCTTCAGAGTAAGAAACTTCTAACTTCAGTCACACTATATTCATTTTAGGACTAATACCCTTGGGAAAGGAATGAACACCTTTATTCCCCCTGCCCAGGTATGAGTTAAATAGTATCTCCACTGTTTTTCTACAAGGATGGCTTTAGTATTAAATAACCCACTAAGGTTATTAAGCCGTTAAACAAAGAAACCTTAAATAATACTACTATTGTTCTTCTACAAGAATGGCTTTGGCATTAAATAACACATGAAGGTTGATATGCCATTAAACAAAGAAATCTTAAATAGTACCACTACTATTCTTCTACAAGGATGTCTTTGGCATTAAATAACCCACAAAGATTGTTATGCCATTAAACAAAAAACCCGTAAATAGTACCACTATTGTTCTTCTACAGGGATGGCTCTGGCATTAAATAACCCATGAAGGTTGATATGCCATTAAACAAAAAAGTATAGACAAAACTTTTTATGTGTGTGTGTATATATATATATATATATATATATATATATATAATATAAATGAGTGAGACTTACTTTCTGTCTACAGTGGTAGACCGACAGTTTCAGGGGCCCTCAAACTTGAACTGGTATGGGTAGATTCACAATCTTAAAATAACATCTATGGCCTTAAACTTTAGCTTCATTAGTTTCATAACGAGGCCACTTCTGGCTGTCTAACTATTCTGCATCACATGGTGTCATGGTTCATGAGCTAGGCTTGCAGACCATTGCTTGAGTGTTTGATTGTCACTGAGTGTCCCATATTTCTAATTTTATACTAACCTTATGATAAGCTTTGTAGAATGATATTATGTAATAAATATAAAACTTAGCAATTGGCCAGTTGGCTGGGACTATAGAATACACCGACTGCATCTCTGCAGAGGAGTAACCTACCCACCCCAACAAGTGTCCTGGTTGTGATACTAAGCAATCTGATGATGAGGTTCCAGTTATGCTGGAGCTTTGGGAAATGTGGATTATCCCTTCATTGCCATCACTCTCAGGTCCACTCTGACCCAGAGTGGTAGCACCTGATAGTATCCTATCTATGAGTCAAATAGAACTAAACTGCGTACTTATGCTAAACTGAATTGCTTGAAATAGAACTGTTTGAACATTTAAACTACATACTTATACTAATTGTTCGGAATGGGTCTGTTTTTGACATTGAAACTGTAAGTAAAAAAGTAAAGTTGGCGACTAGTTGAGGGGGACCTG
>CAUZXS010000498.1:172500-190734 GCA_963585895.1 Sepioteuthis lessoniana
AGAACACTTACCCCTCTGCAGAGATGCAGTCAATGTATTCTGCAGCTCCCAGCCGACTGACTCATCTAGTGGTGAGGCTCCAATTCTGGAGATCTGGGGAGTGTGGAGTATTCCTTCATTGCCATTACTACCAGATCCATTCTGACCCTGAATGGTAGTACCTGCTAGGGTCCCATCCCTGCATCCAATATATCTGTTTAAAAATCATTTGTATTTGATTGGAACGTGTACAAAAGAAAATCTTGAAAAACAAAAAAAAGTAAATATGAATGTACAAGTGATGCAATTTCCTAACTTCTAAGCTTAAAGTAACCCATAACAGGTTGATATGACATTAAAATCAATCAATCAATCAAGTTTTAGTGTTCAGGGTAGTGTGAAGTCACCCCTTTATTGCTCTTTGTCTCCAGTTCACTCGGTCCCATCTATGGGTGAGTGAGTTCTTGGTGTATTGGCTAATATGCTTGACTGCAATTCCCTAACTTGTAAGTATAAAATAACCCTTCACAGGTTGATATGACATTAAAATCAATCAATCAAGTTTTGGTGTTCTTGGTAGTGTGAAGTAACCCTTTCATTGCTCTTAATCCCCAGTCCACTCTGACTCGCAATGATAATATTTGTTAAGGTCCCATCTATTGGTGAGCGAGTTCTCTTGGCATAGTAGTTAACATACTGGACTGCAACATCATAGTAAGCAAGTTCAAACTCCGGTTGTACTATTATGTTCATTTTTAGATTAATCCCCTTAGGAAAGGCATGAACTCCCTGATCTGCCCCTGCCAAGTTAAATGGTACCACTATTGTTCTTCTTCAAGAATGGTTGAAGCAGTAAATAACCCATGTAAGTTGATATGGCATTAAGCAAAGTAACCAAATCAAATTAAACCAGTCTATGGATCAGATAGATTTGAGATATGTTTAAAATAGATTTGAACTTAAAAGATTGATATTATAACAAAGTTGACTTGTTTAAAATGATTGAACCTTATTTTATAAGTCACCTCATATTTCTATTTGATAGAAACAGTTAACTGAAGATATCATAATCATCATTAAAGCATGCTGACAGCATGGATTCCTTTGACTCTCTCACCATCTTTCCCTATCAGCCATCACTCTTGGTTAGTCCTCAAGGCAACATCTAGTATTAGTTGTCTAAATTTCTGAGATGAAGCTTGACGATTTTTATCATTAAGGCTTTTCAGACTATTGTCTTCATCTTTATTGTTATTTCCACGACATTTCAGCCAATATCAGGTGTTTGTCGAACTCGGGAACCTTCACGGAACTTCGAACTACGTCCTTTATTGAATCCACGGGGGTCACCTGTTCTGATTCCGTTAGCCATAACCGAGTACAAGTGTTAAGTATTCCTGTATTGTTACTCGCCTGCAGTCAGGATTGAACCTGCAACCTCCAGATGTTCTTACTTGACTAGGATTACTACTATTATTTTTTTTTTTTTTTAAATCTGAATATGAGCTCAGGTTAAAAAAAATCATACATAATTACAAAAACTATCCAAGTTAGATGAACCAGACATGCAGGACACTGCTGGAGAAGTAAGGACGAACTCATAAGTGACATACTCCTGTGGACCCTCTCACATGGACAAGCAAAGGCAGGACGACCAGCTAGAACCTATATACAACCGGTCTGTGCCGATACAGGATGTAGCCTTGAAGACCTACTGGAAGCGATGAATGATAGAGAAGGGTGGTGGGAGAGAGTCAGAGAGATCCATGCTGATGGTGCAACATGATGATGATGATAATTGTTTACTAAAAATTATTATTATTAGTTTGTGCAAATTATTTATATCAAGAATAGTTACTTAAAGCTATAATTGTTTACTAAAGATTAGTATTATTAGTTACTTGAAGTTGGCTAATTGGCTTAATGAGTAGAGTGTTCACCAATAGCCCAGGAGACCAGGGTTCAATCCCTGGTCAAGTCATACCAAAGACTCAAAAAATGGTACATGATACCTCCTTGCTTAACACTCAGCACTATAAGGTATGTATCAAGGGTAAAGTGGAGCAGTCCAGGGAAAGGAGTTACATCTTCCCTTACACCTCAGTGTAGTAGCTAATGAAAAGGGAGCCTCGCCCTTTACTACAGTCACCAACTTTTTTTTATAACTCTGTATAAACTAATGACTACTATTAAATAGAGATAATTACTTGAAAGCATATAATTATTTGTTTTAGATAAAAATACTTGAAACCGTCCAATTTTGTGCATATTATCGTATTAGATAATAATTTTTTTATATAACTCTGTATAAACTAATGGCTACTATTAAATAGAGATAATTGCTTGAAACCATCCAACTTTGTGCATATTATCGTATTAGATAATAATTATTCAATTGCAAGTAGAGAGGCAAAAAATTGTTTTACATTTCCATTTCATGATACTAATCTGCATCTGATAATGAGGCTCCATTTCTGGAGAGTATGGAGTCTCCCCTTCCTTGCCATTACTCCCAGGTCCACTCCAACTCAGAGTTGTAGTACCTGTTAGGCTTCTATCTATAGGTCAAATAGATCTGTTCAAAAATTGTTAGTATTAAATAGGAATAATTGAAACAATACAATAGTTTGGTTTGGTTTGATGGCATATCAACCATTATTGATTATTTAATGTCAAATTTTGTTTTTTTTCATACATATCAAATATATAGGACTTGTAAACTTGTTTTGTTGATAAGATAGTTAAATGAGCCTGAGCTCATTCTTTTGAACACAGCTTCAAGTATTTCTATCTAACAGAAATAATTCTATTTACTATTAATAATTTGTTTGCACACAGTTAAATGTATATACATATATAATTCATTTGCACACAGTTAAATGGTTATGTATCACTAACAATTCAATAAATGAACAAACAGTTCTATTTCTAACAATTCAGTTTGGCATAAGTCGTTTGTTGGCTTACAGTTTAAATGTCAAACAGTTCTATTTGACCTCTAGATAGGACCCTATCAGGTGCTACCACTCCAGGTCAGAGTGAACATGGGAGGAACGGTAATGAAGAGGTAATCTGCATTCCCCAAAGCTCTAGTATTATTGGACCCTCACCATCAGATTGTTTAATGTCATATTCAGGACACTTGATGAGGTTGGGTCTTACCCCTCTGCAGAGAAGCAGTCGGTGTATTCTACAGCCCCAACCGACTGGGCTCCATATAATTATGTGCAAACAAATTATTATTAGATAAAAATATTTACTTGAAACCATATAATTGCTTGCAAATTTTATATATTAAGAATTGTTAATTGAAGCTGTTATTGTTTACAAATGGATATTATATTTTATTGTATTGAATTAATTTAGAGGGCTATTGCAATGCGAAATAATAATTGAGTCTAATTAATTTTAAAGTAAAAATTTCATCATCAGAGACTTCGCAAAAAGAAGACTTAATTTTGACATAAAATAACCCAGCAAGAGTTGATAGATTTTAAAACCAACCAACCAACCCAATTTTTGGGCTTAAATTCTTCTAGTAGAATTGAATTGACTTTCATGAGAGAGACTAATATTGTTGCTCATGAATAGTTCTGAGTTTTTTAATGAATAAGTTATTTTTTTTCTCTTCTGACACACAAAACTTTATCATCTTTATTAAAAGAGAGAGAAAAGAAAAAAATGACAATGTTTAATTAATATCAAAATTTTTTTTTTTTCTTGGGTGAGTCAAAGGTTTTGCAATATTTTGGTAATATCAGGCATATTTAGGCAATCCCAGATGCTTTTGCCAAGGTTGTAAAGGTGACAAACCACATTGTGAGATGCCAAAGGCGCCTATGGTAGTATAATGGTTAGCAAGCTGGACTAGCAAACCTACACGAGTGAGTTCGAGTCTCATTGGGTGCCCCTATCATATGGCCTTGTGCCACATCTAAGCAAAAAGCTGAGTAAATTACCACATTGCAAGATGCCAAGTTTAGCTGTTATTCTTTAAGTACTACTTACCAGATTTCCCTTTACGACTCTGAGCATGACCTCAGATTCCATGGTTTTAGGCCTACTTGATCTTGTGTGATAGTCAAGATTCTCACAACCTGGGGGAAATGTCTTGAACCATCAGCTTACAGTACTGTGATTAACATCACCTTCATGTTTCATACAACAAATGTTTTTTGTTACATCTTGTAAAGTATAAGTTCCCAAATTAGACTATGTTGCACATTCATCTTAGCAGCTTTCAAATCACACACAGGGTGAAGCAATGCACAGCATATCAGCACACCTATTACCATGATACTATTGATCACAGCAGGTACCTCTCACACCTTTAACTGCTTCGGTCATGGCAAGTGATACTTGAGCTCAACATCTCACAGCCCAGTGTGGTTCATTATCTTCATGACCTTGGTAAAAGTACCCTGAGGTGCCAAATTGTGCCTTGCATACTACCAAAATATTGCAAAAATTTTGACTCAATTTTGTGGAATACATCACAGTTGGCTGGGGCAGGAGAAGACACTGACAGCATCTCTGCAGAGGAGTAAGACCCTACCCCCAAAATTTTCCCAGATATGACATTAAACAATCTGATGCCAAGGCTCCAGTCTTAGAGATTTGGGGAATGTGGAGTACTCCTTCATTGCCATTGTTCCCAGATCTACTCAAACCCAGGGTGGTAGCACTTGATAGGGTCCTATTTATGGGTCAAATAGAACTGTTTGACATTTAAACTGAGTGTAAACAAATGACTTATGCTAAATCGAATTGTTTGAAATAGAACTGGTTGATTATTTAACTGTGTGTAAAGAAATGACTGATGTTTAATTGAATTGTTAGTGATACATATCAATACTTGGAACCATTCAACTGTGTGCAAACAAATTACTTAAAACTCTTTAACTGTGTCTAAATTGAATTATTGGTCTTATATTACATAACAATACTTGGAAACATTTGACTGTGTGCAAATGAATGAATAGTTTTGAATCGAATAATTAGTGTTAAATAGCAGTATTTGTACCAACTTTATGGTGTGCAAACAAATGATTAATATTGAATAGAATTATTAGTGCGAGATAGCAATAATTGAAACCATTTAACTGTCTAGAAACAATAGTAATACCAGCATGCAAACAAATTAGTTCTAACTCATTCAAGAATGAAATAACCAAGAAACTAATCTGATATATCAAATATATCTACTTAAATGTGTGCAAACAAATGACTGACCTTAAATTGTTACTGTTACATAGTAATACTTGAAACCCATTAACTATTTCCAAAAAAATGAGGTCAATCTCATTTAAAAATGTTATCAAGAAAATGTGTTTACAAATTATATGTATTCAATATTTGTGTATAAAGAGGATTTGGCATTAAATAACCTACAATGGTTGATATGCCATAAAACCCAACCAAACCAAATCATATATATTTAATATATATGTATAAAGAGGATTTAGCATTAAATAACCTACAATGGTTGATATGCCATAAAACCCAACCAAACCAAATCATATATATTTAATATATATGTATAAAGATCATTTGGCATTAAATAACCTAGAATGATTAATATGCCATAAAACCAAACCAAACCAAACCAAATCATATATATCTAATATATAAAGAGGATTTGACATTAAATAACCTAGAATGATTGATATGCCATTAAACCATTTTTATTTCTATAATTATCTTTATCATAGTAATCCAATTTTTGTTCATATATGTATTGATACAGTAAAATGCTTTTAGCAAGCCTTTGAATATACTCTTGCATAGGTAAGCCTCCCCGACCCTAAAAAAAGCGGTGGGGGGTCCTTGATTTGACACTGGATTACATCTGATGTTGAATCTCCAGTTTCAGCAATTTAGGAATTGTGATGTACTTCTTCATTACCATTATTCCCAGGTTCACTCTGAAGTGGTAGTATCTGTTGGTGCCACATTTATGGGTTAAGTAGATCTGTATAAAAATTATTCATATTTGAATGGACCGTATGCAAAAAAAAAAAATCTCAAACAACTAAAAAATGTAAATATGAAGTACAATGAACTCAATTCTGTAAGTCTGAAATAACCCTCAATGGGTTAACATGCCTTTAAAAATCAATAACTCAATCAATTTTCGGGAATAAAGTTATTTTCTATCTTATTTCTACTTAACAGCATTTACTCTTTTCGATCATAATTTTTCAAGAGAAATGATGATTAAATGTTTGTTATAGAATACTTGTAATAGAATACTTCCCCTCATTGCAATTATAATATGAATTGAGATGTGATATGAGAATGTGACTTGACTTTAAGCTTAATGAACACCAAAGGCTGTCTTTAAGTGAGTTTGAAAAAAGAAAAATCTTTGTCCTCATTTTTTCCCAACTTTTGTTAGTCTCATTCTGAACACTATCTTTTTGTTTTTTTCCTTCCTTTCTTTCTTTCTTTCTTAGACCAATCAAGCAATGCTGGAGGATCAATATTAAATATCTGTCTCAAAAGCCCTTTTGGTTTTCAAAAGCACAATTGGAAATGGGGAGGTCTCACCCTACACACACATACATACATACACAAACCCACACCTTTCTTCCAAATGCTAAATCTTCAACAGAAATATGAAATCAATGTGTCAAGAGAGAATAAATGATTTTGTACTATGGTACTATGTTGTTAGGCTTCTTTTTTTTTTTTCTTTTTGATTGGTAGGGTCTGGGTGTAAATAATTTCTGGTTGCTTTTCATATTTGCCTTTGATTTTAATATTTTTTTTAAGCCTCCATTTTTTTTTTTATATCCCAACTATCAAATATTTTGAATTGACAACCATTGTTGAATAATGACTACGACAGAAAAATGAAAAAGGGCAAGATTTTGTATTTCCTCTCTGAAGAACAAACGAAACAGAAATGTCTATCCTTTGTGCATCTGTCTTCTCAAATCAAACATCAACATTAGTAAAATATCATCTAATTGGCAGCAATTTGAAAAGTCGAGAAGGACAAGGAGGAGAAGGGAATATATGTTAATTTTAAGCTACCAAATTAATACTGATACAAACTGATTCTACAGTTTAAACAGTCCCTAATGATGTAAAAGAGTTTGTCCCCTTTCTTTTTCTGTAGTTTTTTTTATTTTTTATGCCTTGAAACATTTTTGTTGAATTTTTTTCCTTCTACAGTAATATCAAAATTTTCCTCTTTTATAAGAACCTGTTTACAATTGATTCACACTGATCAAACAATTTTCTTTTCTTTTTTTTAAGTTAAAAAAATATATGTTGAGAAATTATAGGAAAAATATTGCAATGTTTTCAGATATAGAATATTAAAAAAAAGAATTGCCAAAAATAATTTTGCAAAGATCACGGAAGCAATAAAAACAGTTTCTGTTTTTTTGGCAGCCATTTTTTGGCAGCCATTTGCATTTACTGTCAAAATAACCATGTTGTATTTATTTAGCACTGTTGGTCTTTTAGTTTTCAAGAAATCCTTTTGCTTCATTTCTTGGGAATGGAATGGAGTAAATTTCATTCTTATTTAGTCTTCAGTTCTCTTCTTTATATTTTTGTAAAGATTTTCTAACTTACAAAAAGATTAATTTTTCTATAGAAATTGGCCAGTAAAATTGTTATAAGATGCAATATTTTTCCAAGACTTCAAACACACATTTTTCATTGGGTTTTGCTTATCTTATGCATATTTGAATATGTGTACATGTAATTCTGTCATCTTCTGTGTATTTATTTGATTTTATTTATGACTAACTTTATTTGTTTTTTTTTTTCCAAATTATTTTCCCTATCCTATTCAGGGAATATTTTCTTTCCTGCTTGTCCATGCAGTGTTAGGTTTTACAAAGATGTCCTTAAAAAAACAGATATGTTCATATCTGTATTTACCCAGCCCCTCCTCCTGCTTGAGCAGCATGTGACTCAAGTTCAATTTTTAAGTGGAGTATTGCAGGTCGAAATTCAGTTTTTTTTCTCCGAGACTGTATTTACTCAGTCCTTCCACCTCCAGTAGGATGTGACACAAGGTCAGTTTTTAAGTGGAGTACAACTGGTTTGAAATCAGTTTTCTTTCTCCTAGACTGGTTGTCTTACTAAATTTAAAGAACCTTGTCTGTTTTACTATTTACCCATAGCTGGCATGAAGAAGAGATGGGTTCATGCCTTTCTCAAAGACATTAGTGCAAAGTGAAATGCAAACAACTTTGTCCAGGATTTGAACCTGGATTGCTGATTCCATTTCCAACATTGATAACCATTATACTAAGAAAAGTCCGCGTGGCTAAAGTGCTGGACTACTGCCTTGAAGTAAGTGAGTTCAAACTCCAGTCATGCTGTTAAATTTATTTCAAGACCCTTGGGAAAGGCCTGAACCCCCTTATCCCTCCAGCCATGGGTTAAATGGTATCACTGTTGTCCTTCTAAAATGATGGCTTTGGCATTACCCCTGAAGGTTAATATGCCATTAAACTAAGAAACCATATTATTGTTTGGAGCTGTAGAATACACTGACTGCTTCTCTGCGAAGGGATAAGACCCCCTCCCCAATGAGTGTCCTGCATATGACACTAAACAATCTGATGGTGAAGTTCTAGTAATGCTGTAGCTTTGGGTAATGCAGAGTACCCCTTCATTGCCATCACTTCCAGGTTCACTCAAGCCCAGAATGGTAGCACCTGATAGGGTCCTATCTATGGGTCGAATAGAACTAAACTATACATATGCTAAACTGAATTGTTTGAAATAGAACTGTTTTTTAACATTGAAACTGCATACTTATGCTAAACAACTGTCTTAAATAAAAGTAAAGTTGGCGACCTTAATCGAGGTTGACCCGAAGACTCCCTTTACAATAGCTACTACACCAAGGTGTAGGGGAGGAGACTACTCCTTTCTCTGGATTGCTTCATTTTACCCTTAATCCTTACCTTATAATGCTGAGTGTTAAGCAAGGAGGTATCAAGTACCATTTTTTGAGTCTTTGATATGACTCTACCTGAGATTGAACCCTGATCTCCCGGACCACTGGCAAACATTCTACTCATTAGGCTAATGACCCAAAACTGTATTTGTGCCAAATTGAATTGTCTGGAATGGAACTGTTTTCGACATTAAAACTATCTACTTGGGCTGGGCTAAATTGTTGGAAATGGAACTGTTTTGACTGTTGGTAAACAAAAACTATACTTATACTAAACTGAATTGCTTGAAATTTAATTCGGTGTTAAATGACCTGAAAAGGGATGATATGCTGTAAAACAAAACAACCAACCAAACTATTGTATCTCATTAAACTGTCATTGTGTATTGTATGCATTTTTTTTCTCTGAAATTAGAATTACATCAGCCATATATAAAATGTTTAAATTTTATACATTAGAGCTTATATTCATATGAATTTACAATCTATTGAGGTATCATGAAATTGTGCAAACAATATACTGTAGTTGTCTGATTGGCTGCCTGGGTGTTGTAATGTTCTCATTAGTTTTTACAGTCAGTGCGTAAGCTGTTGGAAATGATGTGTGATATAGCATTAATAGAATACTTAATTTGTATTATGGTTTTATAATTTTATATTAATCTGTTAATTTTTTTAAATATGTTCAGCAAACATGAGTTAAAGTTGAAAATCTTTGTAGCAGTCAGCCTGGGTTATGGTTAGTGGCATATGCCGATTGTTGAGAGTACTATTACACTGATTGACCACTCTGTGGTATACCTTTGAATTTTTGCCTTGCCCTATAACTTGACCTCTAGTTTTGTAAAGATTTTTTTCAGATTCAAAAGGTTGACTTGTACACTACAATTAACTGTAAGTTATGGAATGAATTACTGGATCCAAGGGTTCCTCCTAGTCCTTCCCATTCTGCTTCAATTTCAACCTCACAAAAATTATTACCTGTATAAGTTGACAGCTATTTTTTGTCAAAGATTTTGTCTGAAATAAAACTGTTTAATCATTTAACTGTGTAAACAAATGACTGATGTTTAATTGAATTGTTTGTGAAACCGAGCAACACTTGGAACCATTTAACTTTGTTGACATGCTAAACTGAGTTGTTTGAAATAGAACTCTTTTTACATTTAACTGTATGTAAATAAATGTCTGATGTTTGAATTTTCAGTGCAAAATAACAATACTTGAAACCCTTTAACTTTGTGCTGGCCCAGTCGGCTGGGGCTGCAAAATACACCAACTGCATCTCTACAAAAGGGTGAGACTCCCCCAATGAGTGTCCTGGATATGAGACTAAACAATCTGATGGTGAGGCTCTCGTAATGCTGGAGCTTTGGGAAATGCAGAGTACCCCTTTATTGCCATAACTCCCAGTTTCACTCTGGCCTGGAGTGGTAGCACCTGATAGAGTTCTATCTATGGGTTGAATAGAACTAAACAATGTACTTATTCTAAACTGAATTGCTTGAAAAAGAACTGTTTTGGCACTTAACTGTGTCTAAGCAAAAAACTATTTATGCTGAACTGAATTGTTTGAAATACAACTGTTTTTGACATTTAAACGGCTTACTTATGCTAAAGTAAATTGTTTGAAATAGAACCATTTATATGTATAAAAATGGATCTGGCATTAAATAACCTACAATGGTTGATGTGCCATCAAACAAAACCAAATCTTCGTTTCATTTTATTGGTTTTTGTAGGATGATTAGTTGTCAAATATCAGCTATGCAAACCTGCTCAAGCACAGAGATTTGATGAATTGTATTTTCATTTTTAAATGTAGTTGGACAGTAAAATTCTTCCTATATTCTAAATTATACACACAATAAATTATGTATTTACCAGGCCACTGGCCTAATAAGTAGAATGTTCGCCAATGGTCTGGGAGACCAGGGTTCGATCCTAGGTCAAGTCATTCCAAAGATTCAAAAAATAGTACTTGGTGCGGCTTTGCTTAATACTCAGCATTATAAGGTACAGATCAAGGGTAAAGTGGAGTAATCCAGGGAATGGAGTTGTGCTGTCCCTTACACCTCGGTGTGGTTGCTATTGAAAAGGGAGCCTTCTGGTTCCCCTTGATTAAAGTCGCCAACTTTACTTACTTATTTACCCTCCTCCTCCTTTTCCAAGCAGGATGCAACACAAGGTCAGTTTCTAAGCAGAGTTTAACAGGTTTTAATTCAGACTTTTCCTTCTCCTAAACCAGTTGCCAGACCAAGGTTAAAGAGCGCAGTCTACCCTACTATTTACCCATAACTGGAAGAAAAAGAATTGGATTCATACCTTTCCTATCGACATTACCATTATAAGAGATGCAATCAATCTCGTCCAAGATTTGAATTTGGGTTACCATGTCCATTTTCTTCAACTCTAACCATTATTCTGCAATCGCCTTCTTTCATATAGTAAATTAGGTTTTAAAAATGAGCCCAAGGAACTTTGATGACATAGTTGCCATTGATATACTGTATACAGAAATACTTGATTTACTTTTTTAGTGACAACCTTTTTGATCGATTGTTTTAATTCCTTGCTTTTATTTCTTTCTTTCTTTTTTTCCAGAAAATAAAACGTCTTCAATCAGAGCTTCACCTATTAGACTGTGATGAAGAAGTAAAAAGCAAGCATACCATATTTGTTGACACAGTCAAAGACGGTAAGTGGACCCACCTCTTTGCTTCCATAATTATTTTACAAGGTGTTTTGGAGAATCGATATCATTTTGTAATCTATTAGCAAAATTTTAACATGTGTAAAAAAAACTGAAAATTGTATATTTAATTTTGAAACTCCTTTTCTTTACTGGTGAATTGCATTTCTCCCCCCGAAAAGTCAGTTGGTGGGGGGGTATAATGGTTATTGGCATTGGAAATGGATACAGCAACCCATGTTCAAAATCCTGGATAAGGCTGTTTGCATTACTCTAATACCCTTGGGAATGGTATGCATCCAAATATTCTCCCTCTGGCTATGTCGGCTGGGGCCATAGAAGACAACGACTGAATCTCTGCGGACGGGTAAGACTCAAACAAGTGTCCTAGTTATGACACTAAACCATCTCCGCCCATTTGGCTTGGGCTGTAGAATACACCAACTGCATCTTTGGAGAGAGGTAAGACTCCCCCCCAACGAGTGTCCTAGATATGATATTAAACAATCTGATGATGAGGCTCAAGTAATGCTGGTGCTTTGGGGAATGTGGAGTACCCTTTAATTGCCATCACTCCCAGGTCCTCTCTGGCCTAGAGGGTAGCACCTAATTGGGTCCTATGTATGAGTCAAATGTAAATGACATTTAAACTGAGTGCAAACAAAAGACTTATATTAAATTGAAGTGTCAATGAAAGATAGCAATACTTGGAACCATTTAACTTTGTTGACTTGTGTTAAATTGAAGTGTTAGAAATAGAACTGTTTGACATTTAAAATATATGCCAACAAATGACATGCTAAACTGAATTGTTTGAAATAGAATTGTTTGATCATTTCACTGTGTGTAAACAAATGACTGATGTTTAAATGAATTGTTAGTGATACATAGCAATACTTGGAACCTTTCCACGCTATGTAAAAGAATGAGCTCTGGCTCATTTAAAAATTTTATCAACAAAGTGAGTTTACCAATCATATATATTTGATATAGATGTATAAAGAGGGTTTGGCTTTAAATAACCTACCAGGGTTGATATGCCATAAAACCAAACCAAACTACAAACTCCTTCCAGCTGTAGGTAAATGGAAGGTCAGATAAGGCTCATTAACCTTGGTATGGCAACCAGTCAAGGAGAAGGAAAACTCTGAATTCATACCTGTTAGACTCTGCTTAAAATCGACCTTGTGTCACGTAGAGGGGTTGGTAAATATATATATATATATATATATATAGTCATCCACAGACAGATCTGTTTCGTTCTATCAGAACTCATCAGTGTGGCTAGACAGTAGCTTCCCGTAGCTGGGATCGAAACCCGGTTGACTCAAATGCCAAGCCAAAGCTTCTAACCATTCAGCCACGAGGAGACATTAGCTGCGAAGTAAATTTTAAATGGTTATGAATCACAATTACTATTGTTTACATACATACGTTCAACGGTTGCCGAGACCTCAATTCATCTACGAAGAGGCTTGCAATGAGCGCTAAAGGCAACATGATTACTTCTTCGCCAGAATTTTGAGTTGTTTCAACACAGATACCAACATTCTTTGCAACAAAAAATAAACATAATTTTTATCTGTCCGAATATATAGCTTTCTTTTTTTTTTTCCAATGATTATCAAATAATCATTATTCATCATTATTGGCATTTTATTTATTAAAATTGTCTCTATTAAAGTCTAATTGAATTAGATTTGCCCCAAAACTGCCCATATTATTAATGCATTTAAAATCCTGCAAAGTGTGTTATATTTCACTAAGAAATAAAAGCTTACATAGTATAAAGTGTAGATAATTTGTGTATTGGTTTTTACAAAACAGAGTTTAATAAATTCTTACTTGGTGTTATTGATTTCTAATATTGTTTTATTCTTGAGCATATTAAATGCAATCCTGTATAAAAAAAAATTTTTATAGAATTCAATTAAAATAAAATAGATTTGGTTGGTTGGTTGGGTGTTTTGTTTTACAGCGTATCAACCCTTTTCAGGTCATTTAACACCGAATTAAATTTTAAACAATTCAGTTTAGTATAAGTATAGTTTTTGTTTACAATCAGTTAAATGTCAAAACAGTTCTATTTCAAACAATTCAGTTTAGCATAAGTACACAGTTTAATTCTATTTTAAAACAGTTCAGTTTGGTATAAGGACACAGTTTAAATGCCGAAGCAGTTCTATTTCAAGCTATTCAGTTCAATATAAGTTCTATTCGACCCATAGATAGGACCCTATTAGGTGCTACCACACCGGGCCAGAGTGGACCTAGGAGTGATGGCAATGAAGGGGTACTCCACATTCCCCAAAGTACCAGCATTACTGGAACCTCACCATCAGATTGTTTAGTGTCATATCCAAGACACTCGTTGGAGGAGTCTTACGCCTCTGCAGTGATGCAGTCAGTATATTCTACAGCCCCAGCCAACTGGACCACAGGACACTTGTTGGGAGTATATTTTACCCCTCTGCGGAGATGCAGTTGATGTATTTTACAGCCCCAGCTAATTGGGCCACAATACACTCTTTGGTGTGGGGGCCTTTTCCCTCAGCTGAGGTGTAGAGGACGAATTCTACAGTTCCAGCCGACTGGGCTACAAGACACTTGTTGGAGGTAGGTCTTACCCCTCTGTGTAGATGCAGTCAGTGTAACCTACAGCCCCAGCTGACTGGGCCACAGAACACTTGTTGGGGGTAGGTCTTACTCCTCTGTGTAGATGCAGTCAGTGTAACCTACAGCCCCAGCTGATTAGTCAATAAAAATAAGAGTAATTATAGTATATGCTTTCTTATTTAGTTTTGTTTGTCTTTCTAATTTGATATAATATTTCATTACATTAAATCTTAAATACTTTATATTTTTATTAGTTAACATATTAATATTACTCTTATGTGAGAGGGACTCCCTTTGAGGTAGTGCCTAACATTCTAGACTGCAACATTGTAGCAAACAAGTTTGAACTCGAGTCACAGTATTACATTCACTATCAGATTTATACCCGTGGGAAATGTATGAACCCCTTTATCTTACACCAGGTGTGGGTGGAATTGTAACTGTACCACTATTGCCCTTCTACAAGTATAGATTTGGCATTAAATAACCCATGAAGGTTGATATGCCATTAAACAAAGAAGCTTTTAATAGTGCCACTACTGTCCTTCTACAGGGATGGCTTTGGCATTAAATAACCCATGACGGTTGATATGCCATTAAACAAAGAAGCTTTTAATAGTGCCACTACTGGCCCAGCGGTTAGAGTGTTCGCCAATGGCCCGGGAGACCTGGGTTCAATCCCAGGTCGAGTCATACCAAAGACTTTAAAAATGGAACTTGATACCACCTTGCTTAACACTCAGCATTATAAGGTACGGTTCAAGGGTAAAGTGGAGCAATCCTGGGAATGGAGTAGCGCCCTCCCCTACACCTTGGTGTAGTAGCTATCGAAAAGGGAGCCTTCGGGTCACCCTCGACTATGGTCGCGAACTTTACTTACTTTACTTACTGTCCTTCTACAGGGATGGCTTTGGCGTTAAATAACCCATGAAGGTTGATATGCCATTAAATAAAGTAATGAAATAAAACTCCAAACTTTTCATTCACATTCCTATAGGTTTGGGGAGTGTGTAGTCCTTCTTTGTTGCCATTACTCTCAAGTCCACCCTGACCCATAGTGGTAGTAGTTAATAGGGTTCCATCAGTGGATTATATGTATTTACCTAACTCCTCTTCCACAATCAAGATGTGACACAAGGTCAGTTTTTTAAGCAGAATATAACTGGTTTGACTGCAGAGTTTTCCTTCTAGATTGGTTGCCATACTTGGGCTAAAGAACCTGGTTCACCCTACCTATAGTTTGTAATGGTTATCGTCGTAGGAAATGGACACAGCGACACGAGTTCAAATCCTGGACGAGACTGACTGCATTTCGCATAGCACTAATACCCTTGGGAAAGGTATGAATCCAATTATTCTCCCTCCAACTATGGGTAAATAGTAGGACAGACTGGGTTCTTCAGCCTTGGTTAGGCAGCTTGTCTAGGAGAAGGAAAACTCTGAATTCAAACCTGTTAAACTCCGCTTAAAAAAATTGACCTAGTGTCATATCCTGCCCGAGCAGAGGGGTTGGTAAATAGGATAGTTTGTTGGGGCTGGCAGAAGAGATGCATTAATGGCTTTCCCAATGGAATTTGTTTTAAGTAAAAGGCAAACAGGATTTAAACTCTGGTTACCAATTCCAATGTCTATGACAATAATGATATGCTAATCATGTCTTATTCTTCTTTAGGTCAAATTGATCTGTTTAAGAACTATTTGTGTTCAATAGGACTGTGTAAAAAAAAAATCAACTCTTAAGAAATAACAAAACAAAAAATGTAAATATGAACATACAATGAATGCAATCCTGCCATAGTGTTATGGTTAACAAGCTCACCTTGCTGGACCATTACTGCTGAATATCTAATTTGATCTTCACCAGATGACCCATAAAATGTAGATATAAATATACAGCAAACACAATCCTGCTATGGTGTTATGGTTAACAAGCTCACCTTGCAGGACCATTACTTCTGAATATCTAATTTGATCTTTACCAGATGACCCATAAAATGTAAATATGAATATACAGCAAACACAATCCTGCCATGTTGTTATGGTTAACAAGCTCACCTCACAGGACTATTATTAATGAATATTTAGTTCAATCTTTACCGGATGACCCATAAAAGTGGCCTTAGGTCAAAATTGAAGCAGACCTTATTTACTCATTATTGATCGTGAGTTCAATTCTCACTGGTAGCCTGAGTAGCAGTTATTTACTAAGCTTAGCTTAGTTTCAGCACAGGGCCAGAAGTATTGGGCACACTGTGAGAATTGAACTCACTAGCTACGGTCTGCTAATTTTGCTAGAGTCCCATCTCAGGATGAAATAGATCTGTTTAAAAACTATTTGTGTTCAGTAGGACCATGTGCTAATAAAAAACTCTTAAGATACAACAAAGCAAAAAATGTAAATATGAACTTACAATGAATGCAACCCTGGTGTGGTGTTATGGTTAACAAGCTCACCTCGCAGATCCGTTACTATTGAATGTCTAGTTCAATCTACACCAAACGCCAAGTAAAAGTGGCCTTGGGCCAAAATTGAAGCTATCCTTATACATTTTTGTGCATCATGTAGTTTTAATGGTTGGCAATTCAAGACAAGCCGACTATTGATTGCGAGTTCAATTCTCACTGGGTGCCAGGTAGTAGTATCTATCAAGGTCCTATCTATGACTCAAATAGATCCATTTAAAAATCATTTATAATCGATACAACTCTGTGAGGAAAAAAACTCTTAAACATCTACACAAAAAAATTTGCAATGAAATAGATTCCCTAATTTCTAGGTATGAAATAACCCTTGACGATTTGACATACCATTAAAACTATCAATCTTCTGTATCAATATAGTCTTGCACTGTATATCTACAAAATTGAAACAGTGGTACCTGTTAGCGTCTTATCTACTGATCAAATAGATCTGTTGAAAAATTATTTGTGCTTGATAGGACTATGTACAAAAACAAAAAAAAATCTCCTAAGAGACTATTATACAAAAAAGTGTTCTGTGAATGCAATTCGCTAACCTCTAGGCACAAAGTAACTCTGGACAGGTTGACATGCTATCAAAATCAATCAATCTACCATTCTACTACTTCTTCGTCCACACAGCTTTCCATTACTTTTGATTATTACTACTTAGGAATCTCGACCAAAATGATTGTCAGTTATGAGATCATTAAGAAAAATGGCAATATGAAACATGGCTTTGGAAGATTTCTCATGTGAGCTCTTTTCCCCCGCCAAGTTAACGTTAGGCCTTCTTTCTCGTCACCATGCTTTTGCTTTCATCAACAAAAAAAAAAAACACCTGCCTTAGGTGTGAGTGTGGTGGAGCAGCAACAGTAGCTTATAGTTTCTGCTGTTGGCTTTCTCTACTGCAAGCAAGTAACAGAGGTCTGCTGCTAGCCTTAAATAATCTGTAGGAGAGCCTGTGTCTTGACATGTAAAATGAACATCTAAGCCTCTTTTTCATGGTACACTCAATCACCTCCGAAAGGCATTCATCATTTGCCCGGCTTTTCTCATCATTCTCTTGTCAAGCTATGATGAAAAAGACCTTTCATTAAAGATGGACGTTACTTTGACTTAACTTGCCAGATTTTCCCACTCTCTTATTTGCATCATTTCTGCTGCCAACAATATTTATATTTGAGCCATTTCCAAAATGAAACTCATTAAATATATATTCATTATTTTATATATATATATATATATATATATATATGGGGGGGGTATATGTGTGTGTATATTTGCCAACCCCTTCACATAAGCAGGATGTGACACAAGGTCATTTTTTTTTTTAAAGTAAAGTTTAACAGGTTTGAATTTAGGATTTTCCTTCAAGACTGGTTGCTATACCATGGTTAAAGAGCCCAGTCTGCCCTACTATATACCCATAACTTGGGAGAGAATAACTGGATGCATACCTTCCCCTAAAGTGCTAAGTGCTATTTCAGTGCTGTAGAGTTTGGTAATGAATAATACCCAATAATATCCATTTTGAGTGGTTCAGACAAAACATCCC
>CAUZXS010000499.1:0-25590 GCA_963585895.1 Sepioteuthis lessoniana
TGTCTAATAAAAAAAACAAGCTAAACATGTATCTATAAGAAACCCCTTTTTGAAAATCATTTATTTAGAATTTTAAAAAACGCTTGTTAAAATATTTACTATTGGAATAAATCCTTTCAATAGACTGAACATCTCTAACCTCGACTTTGGCATTTACATAATTAAATTTTAAAGATTATTCTCATTCTTTCTCCAATTACTATCATTGAGGATCCTCAAGATATTTACTCTACTTTTTAATTTTTCACTATCATTTCTAGCTTTTAATGTTCATTACTTATGAAAAGAAAAAAAAAAAAAAAAAAAAAATTCATGAAGGATATGTGGTTTGATTTTGTGTGTGTGTGCCTGCATATATATCATCATCATGTCATGCCGTGAGCACAGATATCCCTGACTCTCTCTTGCTACTTCTCCCTATCATTGAGGATCCTCAAGATATTTAATATGTATATGATTTATAAATGAATAGTTTGTAGGTAACAATTTTTAAATGAGCCATTTAAAATCTTATCTACAAAATGTGTTTACAAATCATTATATATAAACAGGACTTATTGAATAGCCTACAAAGGTTGATATGCAATAAAACCCAACCAACCATATATATATAATATATATATATATATATACACACTGTCATCCACAGGTAGACTGTTTCGTTGCATCACAACTCTTCAATGTGACTAGACACTTCAAACTGGGATCAAAACCCACCTATGTAGTGAAAATTGGGATGAAAATAGCCACTCACCTCAGCACAAATGTCAGCGCATATGCTCCACATACCAGATTTATTTTCTCGACTGGAAAAAACATGGCTGCCCCCAGCAAGTGTATATCGCAAATGGTCATGTATCTTCATGCCGGCAGTCACGTAAAACCATGCAGAGTGAAGATATGCATGCAAATGAGACCAGGCAGAGTGGTCAATTCATTACAAGTGCTTTGTATTACACAGGTGACAGCCATTAATTCCTTCTCCAGAGTGCTCAACACCCCTGGGGGTAGGAAGCGTGTATATATATATATATATATATATATATATATATATATATATATATACATACCCATCTATAAAAGGGGACACCCTGTGGAATAATGGCTAACATACTGGGCTCATATATTGAAGTAAGCAATTTCAAAAAATAGTCACGCTATTATGTTCACTTTCAGACTAACAAAAGTATGAACCTCCTAATACCTCCAGCTATGGGTTAAATAGTATCACTAGTGTTTATCTGCAAAGATGGCTTTGGCATTAAATAACCCATGATGATTGCTATGTCATTAAACAAAGGAACACAACCAAATAAATGAAAATAATTCTACAGTAAAATAAACTCTTTCATCAATACGCTATGGTTTTAATGATGCACTTATGTGTGAGTGTGCACATATATATATATATATATATATATATACACACATATGATGTATCATATTAATGACCAACTGGAAAAATATTTGGTAGATGTTTATTTTTTTACCAAAAATATTAAAAATACTATGTAATATAATAAAACATGTTCAGCAAAAAATAAACATCTTTTACCAAAAGTTTTTCCAATTGGTCATTAATACTACACAACATACTGTCAGAAATATATATTTCTATATGATCCACACACATTTTTTATATATCATATAAACCGACTCATTGGCCAAGTGGGTAGAGTGTTCGCCAATGGTCCGGGAGACCTGGGTTCAATCCCAGGTCACGTCATACCAAAGACTTTAAAGATGGTACTTGATACCTCCTTGCTTAACACTCAGCAATATAAGATATGTATCAAGGGTAAAGTGGAGCAATCCAGGGAAAGGAGTAGCGCCCTCCCCTACACCTTAGTGTAGTAGCTACTGAAAAGGGAGCCTTCTGGTCGCCCTCGGTCGCCAACAAAGAAAAATATTATATATATATATATATATATATATATATATATGAAGGCGCGCACACACACACACACACACACAAAATCAAACCACATATCCTTCATGTACTTTTTTTTTTTTTTTTTTTTTTTTCATAAGTAATGAACATTAAAAGCTAGAAATGATAGTGAAAAATTAAAAAGTAGAGTAAATATCTCGAGGATCCTCAATGATAGTAATTGGAGAAAGAATGAGAATAATCTTTAAAATTTAATTATGCAAATGCCAAAGTCAAGGTTAGAGGAGATGTTCAGTCTATTGAAAGGATTTATTCCAATAGTAAGTATCTTAACAAGCATTTTTTAAAATTCAAAAGAAATGATTTTCAAAAAGGGGTTTCTTATAGATACATGTTTAGCTTGTTTTTTTTATTAGACATATATTATATGAAGGATATTATTTATGTTGATAAAAGAGCTCTAGTAGAAAAAAAAAAAAAAAATGCAATACAAGATCAATTAAATATAGACATTTAACCTGAAATCAATATAATCAATATGAACAACAATATCAACATTTTTGTGCACATGACTATGTGTGTGATGCAGAAAAGACATCTTTTTTTAGACAAAAATATTGATAAAATATACTACCTCAATCCCATAATAATTGTTATATGTGCATAGATATTTCATGCATAATAAGTAACAACTATTATGGAGCAGGGATAGTACTGATTCATTTTTCATTCGTTTATCTTTCATCTTAATTTTTGTTGCTTTTTATCAGAACATTCAGATTATTTCATATTCTATGCCCCTTCATTGATTGATTCAAACAGCAATTCAACATGTCTACACTTCTTTAAAGGTTAAGGAATCATTTTCATTGTATATTTATATTTACATTTTTTGTGTAGTTGTTTTAACTCTTTGAACTCTGTGGGGAGTCCCCATAGTGTAGTGGTGAACAAGCTGGATGGCAAGACATCGTAGTTACTTCAAACTTAACCTGCACTATAAAAACTTTTACTAAACACTTAAGCTACACTTTCAAACTAATACCCTTTGGAATGGTATGAATCTCCCTTATCCCCAACCAGTTATGTGTTAAATAGTACCACTATTGTTCTTCTATGGGATCCCGGGGCAAGCTGTGTTGCTACTTGTTATCTGATTCCATCCTGAGGTTATTCTATTCTTACCCCACTTTTGTTTTGTTGGTTTAACTTCTTGGATAAGAAAACTGTAAAAGAATTATATGAAAGAAGAAGATCGTAACAGACAGGAGACAAAGATATCTTTTATATTTTTCCTTAATTTCTGGGTTCAAAAACCATTCAGTGAGTGAGGAAATTCTTCCAGAATACAAATGAAATAGTTGAATCTCCCAGTCAAGGTGTTAAAAATGTGTTAGTCATTTCTTGGCTATATATATGTCCTTATTCAGTATTTAAAGCTTGAACAACGTGTTCTGTATATAAAGCTTTAGTGACGCGTTAGTCACTTTTAGGAGTTTGTCAAAATCCTGTGTTTTAGTCATGGGTTGGTGATGAAAGAGACGACTACTACCAGTGAAAGGGTTAGCCAATGCATCATCTAAAGACAAACGTATGGCTTCCTCCACCAGTTAGCAAGGTGTTGGCACTCTGCTGGTCACAACTGAAAGAGAGTGAGATTCCTCCTTTTGTCGGGATGGTCTCTTTTCTTAGCACATGCATCGCCCCTCTTCCTGTCAGAGGCTTCTGGGGGTTTCTACCTATTTTAATTCAATTTAAATCTTTTATTTATTTATTCCCTTCACGTCTATAAGGATGGCTTTGGCATTAAATAACCCACTAAGATTGATATGCCATAAAACCAACACTTGAGCCAAAATTTACCCTCAACTAAGTTAACCCTGAGCTTAAATTAACCCTTAACTGATGGAGTATGATCTGCACACCAGTAAAACAATGCTACGGTGTAGGGGGGGGGCAATTAAAAATACCACTGTTAACCCAGTGTAACAGGCTCAAAAGGGTTAAGAGGTTTTTACAGAGATGAATACTTGATATCATAACTATCAAATAAAGTTATATGGTTTCAAGTATTTATATTAAATACGAATAATTATATAGTTTCCAGTAATTATTTCAGTTTAATCATAGCCATTTTTTTATTGTTTCAACTGACTAACGTATTCCAGTCGCGCTATTACGTTCACTTTTGGGCAAATACCCTTGGGAAAGGTATGAACCCCCTTATCCTCCCAGCTATGGGTTAAATAGTACCACTACTGTTCTTCTAGGAGAATGGCTTTGGCATTAAATAACCTACAAAGGTTGATATGCCATTAAACAAAGAAACCAACCCGAAACCATCAACTGACTAATAATAATCATTAGTGAACAATTATAGCCTTAAATAACTATTCTTAATAAAAAATAATTTACAGTTATAGGGCAGCAAGTAATCCAATCAATTACAAATAATTTCTAAACAGATCTATTTGACCAACTTAAGGTTTGAATGAAAAAAAAAAAAAAAAAGATATGAATAAAAATTCACAAGTATGTATATTAAAGTTAAACAAAAATGAATAAGAAAATTATCTATCAGCTACTCAGCAAGGGATATAATTAGAATGTTCTAAAAATATAGTATTTCTACCAAATTCTAATAATTTTCAAACATATCTATTTGATCCATAGATGGAGTGGTAGTACCTGTTAAAGTCCCAAGTCCAAGTAGGCCCGGAAGTAATAGCAATAAAGAGTTATCCACTCGGCCCAGATCTAGAGAACCATTGCCTCAATATCAGATGCAGTATAGTGACATACTCGGGACACCCCTTTTCCTCCAGGCGATACAGTCAGCATATTCTAAGCCCCACCGACAGCGTGATAAGTAAACAGCATGAATAAAATCTTAAGAATGCTTGTGAAATTACTGGTCAGTCAAATGGAGCTGTAGAATATACTGACTGCATCTCTGCAGAGGGGTAAGCCCCCACCCTCAACAAGTGTCCAGAGTATGACATTAAACAATCTGATGGTGAGGCTCCAGTCATGTTGGAACTTTGGGGAATGTGGAGTACCTATTCATAGTCATCGCTCCCAGCTCCACCCTAGCCTGGAGTGGTAGCACTTGATCTATCTATGGATCAAATAGAACCGCTTGATATTTAAACTGAGTGTAAACAAATGACTTATGCTAAATTGAATTGCTTGAAATAGAACTGTTTGTAAACAAATGACCGATGTTTAATTGAATCGTTAATGATACATAACAATACCTGGAACCATTTAACTTTGACTTATGTTTACAAATAATATATATTTTGTATATATGTATATGTATTGGTATTAAATAACCTACAATGGTTGATATGCCATGAAACCAAAACCTCAAGTGAAATTCAAACTCATATTCTCTATTCTTGGAATGATAATATTGTGGTTAGGTTAAGTAAGCCAATCCTTAATTGTCATTTAAAATTAATCGAAAATACATTAAAAATTATCAAAACTGTACCTGTATTTACCAAGATTAAAAATAAACAATGAATGAAATATTCATTTTTCTTCAAAATTATTCCCTTAGCACTCAACACGCTTATTCTAGTGAATTTTTCATTGGTCACAGCAGGGGAGTCCCTGTGGTAAAATGGCTAAAGTGCCGGACGATGGCCCCCAAGTAAGCAAATTTGAGCTACAGTCTCACTATTACATTCACTTTCACACTTGGAAAAGGTATCAACCACTTATTTCTCCCAGCTATGGATTAAATAGTAACATTGCTATTCTTCTACAAGGATGGTTTTGGCATTAAATAATCCACAAAGGTTGATATGCCATTAAACAAAGAAACAGAATGGTCAAAGCACCTCTTCAATTTAAGTAAAGTTGGCAACCGTAGTTGGGGGTGACCCGGAGGCTCCCTTTTCGATAGCTACGACACTAAGGTGTAGGTGATGTCACAACTCCTTTCCGGAGATTGCTCCACTTTACCCTTGATCCTTACCTTATAATGGTTAGTGAGTGTTAAGCAAGGAGGCATCAAGTCCTATTTTTTTGAGTCTTTGGTATGACTCAACCTGGAATTGAACCCAGGTCTCTCGAGCCATTGGCAAACACTCTAACCATTATGCCAATGTCCGATATAAATTGAAGAGGCTCCCTTAAAGTTGAATATCATAATTTAATAAAAGATTTGATAGAAGACAAGATACTTTTATAACAAGTTCTGCTTACTTTATTGCTATGTTATATAAAATATCTGTAAAAAATATTTCTCAACTCAAATTTTTTTTCAAAGTTTAGCCTGAGACCAATTTTTATATTTACAAAATGATTAGGGTTTTCTACCTCTGCCAAAAATAAATGAATTAGTGTAATGGTAATAACTAAAAAAAAGTTTGGACGAAGTGTATAAATGCTGAAGTGTGTGTGTGTAGGGGAAGGCATTACTCCTTTCTCTGGATTGCTTCACTTTACCCTTGTAATTTACCTTATAATGCTGAGTGTTAAGCAAGGAAGTATCAAGTACCATTTTTTAAGTCTTTGGCATGACTCGATCTGGGATTGAACCCCAGTCTCCTGGGCCATTGACAAACACTCTACCCACTAGCAAGGCCATTACGCACATATATATATATATATATATATATATATAAGGGATGAGTCCTTGTGGCATAATGACTAACATATTAGACTGTAATATCATAGCAAACAAATTTGAACTCCAGTCGCACTATTATGTTCACTTTCAGGCTAATGCTCTTGAGAAAGGATATAAATTCCTTTATCCCCCCCCCAGCTATGGGTTAAATAGTAATTTACAAAGCTCATTGCTTTGATGTGGCACAAGGCCGAATAAATGGGGTGCCCAATGAGACTCGAACTCACTCGTGTAGGTTTGCTAGTCTAGCTTGCTAACCATTACACCACCAGAGGTGCCCCAGCTATGGGTTAAATAGTACCACTACTGTTCTTCTACAAGGATAGCTTTGGCATTAACTAACCCATCAAGCTTGATTTGCCATTAAACAAAGCAACCAAATAAAACCGATTATACACAATACAAAAATGAATGCATTTACCCAACCCTTGTACCACAAATTGGATGTTATACAAGGTCAGTTTTTAAGCAGAGGACAAGTGCTTTGAACTCAGAATTTTCCTTCTCAGACTGGTTACCCCACCAAGGTTAAAAAGGGGCCCAGTCTTCCCTATTATTTATTCATATCAGGAAGGAGAATAGGTGGTTCAGACCTTTCCCAAAGGCATTAGCACAATGTGAAATGCAAACAGCCTCATCCAGGATTTGAACTTGGATTGCTGAGCCCATTTCTTACAAAGATAACCATTATACTAAGATAATTACCAAATGCAAAAATCTATCTTTACTTTTTAAACAGCTAAATACTTTATAATGAATTGCAATATTATTGTATTTGGTTTGGTTTTCTAGCATCTCAAACATTGTATGTCATTTAATATTAAATCCTGCTTATATATATATATATATATATGATTTGTAAACATTTTGTAGATAACATTTTTAAACAAGCCTGAGTTTATTTTTGCTTACAGTTAAATGGTTTCAAGTACTGCTACATACATATATACACACACACACACACACACACACATATATATGTCACAATTTAATTTCAGTCATTTGTTTGTACACATAGGGTCTTAACTATGAGTCAAATAGAACAAACTAGCAGGTAATACCACTCCAAGTCAGAGTGGACCTGGGAGCAATTGCAATGAACAGATACTCCCCATTTCCCAAATCTGACATATCCAGGGCACTCATTAGGGGAAGGGGTTACTCCTCTGCAAAGATGTAGTTGGTGTATTCTACAGCCCCAGTTAACTGGACTGTATTACTGTATTAGCTGAAAATCATTTAAAATATTGTCTCAAAAAGATGTATTTGACCAACTGGCAAGACTAACTGGTATAATCACTCCACATAAGAGCTGACCCAAGAATAATGGCAACATTAAACATTAATATTCACTTCCACCACACAGGTAACAGTTTAAAATCCGACATGTATTTCTATTGCACCCTCTGTGTGTGTGTGTGTGTGTGTGTATATATTACACGTATAAAAAGCTAAAAAAAAAATTCTCCAATTTATAATGCAAAATTTTGTTCAACAATATAAGTACTCCAACAACACCTTCCTAATGAAACTTGCTACATTTTCCAAGGTGTCTTTGTAATCACCAACTAATTGATGTGAGATGCCAACACAGAAAGTAAAATGTTTATCCTAGCCAAATAATTGAATTTACTCAAAGTCACTGGCCTGAACAAGGCTGCTCTTAATTGATCTATAATGAAATAAGCTATGAACAACATTGTGCAAACAATGGAGAAGTTTAATGAATTATACCATGCACATCAAATCAAAAATTCCCGAGTATATATATATATATATATATATATATATATATATATATATGGCACATTAGGTGACATTTTAAGAGTAAAAGATAAGTGGTTCTGGAAAAAAAAAAAAAAAACTCTTCTAACCAAAGTTTCAAGGAAAAAAAACAAAAAACAAAAAAACACTTTCACCTCAGGTTTCTGGAGATGGATAAAACTCTACCCAATTTTTCTAGGATGGTGTGTGCATGTGAGGGGGTGGGGGTGATACACTTCTGTTCAAGGTTTCTGGAATAAGCAATATATCCAAAGCTTTGTTGCAGGGAAGAAATACACTTCTAAGTCAAGGCTTCTGGAGATTTTTTTTTTAATTCCATTTTCATTTGATGGATTTACAGCACATCAACCCTAGCCAATCTTATTTTTTAAGCAATTATATGGTTTCAAGTAACCATTCCTATCTGGAGGATAGTCTCTGTTGTATAATGGCTAACATGCTGGACTTCAATCTCATAGTAAGCAAATTCAAACTCCAGTTATGCTATTACATCCACTTTCAGACCAATACCCTTGGGAAAGGTATGAACCTCCTTATCCCCTCACAGCTATGGGTTGAATAACACTTCTGTTCTTCTACAAGGATGGCTTTGGCATTAAATAACCCACAAAAGTTGATATAAAAAAAAAAAACATTTCTATCTTTAAAAAAAAAAAAAAAAAAAAAAAAGTAAAATAAACAATAATGGCGATAATAAATAATGAGTAAAAAATAATGTTTCCACACAATCATATGGTATCAAGTATTCTTATCTAACACTAATAATTCTCAAACAGATCTATCTAATCCATAGATGGGATCCAAACAAGGACGACCACTCCAAGTCAGAGTGGAACTGGAATTAATGGCAATGAATTGGGTGACTCCATATTCCTTAAAGCTCCAGAGCTGGAGCCTCACCACTGGATGTATTTCAGAATCATATCCAGAACAACCATGTATTACACCAGGAAAAACAAGTTAAATCACAGCCCTTAACACCACCAGTCCAATGCTCTAATTATTTCACAATAGACATGCAAATAATAGTTATAAGAAAGTATCCATTTTTTTGGTTGCCTGGATACCACCTGGGAACCAAACCGAATGCCAATCATCCACACATATCCAAGACATTCTTTGATAAAAAAACAGACACTAAACCACCAATTTGCCTTTTTTTTTTTCTTTCTTTCTTCTCATTCTCAAGTAGATGGTTTTCACCGCAGCACTCATAATTGGCTACAGAACTATCAAAACAGAATTTATATTGCATGCTGCCTTCACGCTTACCCTTTCTAAAGAATTTGCATTGGGACGAGTATTTAGTACATACTTATCCACTCTGCCACTTGATGTGACTTCAGTTGAAATACAAGCAATAACAGAATTGGCTTCTATATCAGCCTTACAGCAAAGTAAAAATACCCCTAATATTTATCACCCTGGTTGAGGGGTTTAGAATATGCTGACTGCATCCTTTGTAAAGGAGTAAGACCCATCTTCACATAAAATGAGGAGAATTACTGAGTCTGGCACTAAACGGCATATGATGGTGTGGTTCCAGTTCTGGAGGTGTGGAGAGTGTATAGTACCCCTTCATTGCCATTACTCCTAGGTCCGCTCTAAATCAGAGTGGTAGTACCTGATGGGGTCCAATTTATGGGCTAAATAAATCTGTTACAAATTCATTTGTATTGGATAATTATATGTGAAATCATAAACCTTTGTGCAAACAAACGGTTATTATTAGATAAAAATACTTACATGAAACCATATAATTGTGTATAAAAGATTAGAATTCGATAAGAATACTTAAAGTCATAAAACTGTACAAATTATTTGTATTAGATAGGAATACTTGACAAATACTTGACATTGAAAAAATTCTCTTAAGCAACAAAACAAAAAACAAATATAAACATACAATGTAGAAGTTCTCCAAGCTTTAAATAAAAAATATCTCTACAGATTGACATGCCATTAAAATCAATCAATCCTGTTATTTAGTCGGTAACACGGGTTCTATTTTAAAATCAACAGTTGTTTCTTCTCATTGCAAAGTCAGCACTTGCTTGCTTTTTATAGACTTGTAAAAGACAGTTTAATATCCACAAAATTTTATCATATATATATATATATATATATATATATATACATATACACACACACACACACACACACACGTACATATATAAAAACACACTTTTTTTCTTTTGAAGGAGGTGCTTGAGGTGCAACAGTTACCTTTGAAGGAAATGGACATTGAGATGCATTCAAATCCTGGTTGAGGTATTTTGAATTTTTACATTGCACTAATACCTTTGAGAAAGATATGAATCCAATTATTTTCATTCAAGCTATGGGTATATAGTAGGGTACACTAGGCTTTTTAACTATGGTATGGCAACTGGTCAAGGAAAAGCAAAACTCTGAAATCAAACCTGTTAAATTCTACTTAAAAATGGACCTTGTGTGGCATTCTGCTCATGCGGAAGAGTTGGTAAATAATTTTTTTTTCAACTTTCTTGGAAAACTAACGACAATTCAGGTGCCTCATATGGTGTAATGTTTACCTACCTAGGCTGCCAGACCATTGTTAGTAAGTTCAATTCTTACTGAGTATTCTATACAACCCGCCATGTGCCACACTAAGCTAAGCTTAATTTGGTTTGGTTCATTTGATTCATGCATATCAATTCTTTATGGGTTATTTAATGATGAAATTTAATTCATTTGTAAATGTTTGTAATCATAGCTTAATTTTCAATGTTCTATTGCATTTTTTTTTTATTGTAGTTTTGGAAGGCAATTGAAACTATTTGAACTGTCAAGCAAAGTGCAATAATTTGGTATAAATGCCAGCAGTTGTTTCACAATTAAAAAAAAAAATATATATATATGTTACTCATCTTTCTAATAGGTTTCAGGAAGATCGACCACTTTAATGATTTCTTTTTTTTTTTCTTCTTCAAGGCATCTGTTATTGCAGATCATCATATCACAACTGATATTAAGGTTTATCAAAATTTTATTTTCATAGACCAATACGCTAAAGCTTATTTGCTTGCACAGTTATGATATCAAATTTTACTATTTAATGCAAATGATTTATACACAATTATATGGTCAAAAGAAACAATTCCTATATAATAATAATAATTTGTTTGCAAACAGAATGAGGCTTTCAAGTAACTAATAATTCTTAAACAATTATAGTTTTAAGTAAATATTATTGATACAAAAAATTTGTACACAATTATATGGTATCAAGTATTCCTATTTAATACAAATAATTTTCAAATAGATCTATTTGACCTATAGATGGGATCTAAGTAGGTATTACCACTGAGTCAGAGTGTCCACTAGTCAGGAATGTTTGGTTTAGTTTACTTTTTTAATGGTATATCAACTCCTTATGGGTTATTTAATTCTAAAATTTGATTAATTTCTAAATGATTGATATATTTTTGATGTTCCATTGCACTTCTTTTTTTATTTGTATCGTTTGTCAATAATTATTTGTTTGCAAGCAGTTGTATGATATTAATTATTTGTGTCTAATACAAATGATTCATATACAATTACATGGGTTCAAGTAATTATTTCCATTTAATAATAATCTTTTGATTGCACACAGTTATATGGTTTTAAGTAACAAATAAAAATCCTGAGTAAACAATTATAGCTCAAGTAACTATTTTTAAAACAAATAATTTGCACAAAATTATATGGTTCCAAGTATTTTTATGTAATGCAAATAATTTTCAGACAGATCTATCATATCCATACAGGGTGCAGAAGCAAAATATGAAATAATTTGTAAAACTTTTTTCAGTCCGATTAGTCCAATTTTTGAAAAAAAACATGAGGAATCTAAATTTTCATGATTATTCAAGCCCTTTTTCAGTAGAATTCAGCCCAATATTAGTGAGCAAGAAAAGAAATGAAATAATTTTATGATTTGCTGAACACCAAAACCAAACCAAAAGAATTTCTGAAATAACTGGAGTTTCTTTATGGCTTCCATCAAGCCCAGACCAATAACCCCTTTGATTACACTATATGGGGCATTTTAGAAAACAAATCCAACTTCCCATTCAAATATTGATTTGCTTAAGACTGCTTTGAGGAGGAATGAAATAAAATGTCTGAAGAATTTATTTTGAAGGTATGAAATCATTTAAAATATTTTAAAGGTATGAAATCATTTAATAACTGAAATAAATAAATAAATAAATAGAATAGTACCAATAGTGAGTAAATTTACTGTTTTATGTCTATATTCTTATGTTTATTTATTTTTAAATAAATCTTGTTTTATAATAGTCATTTATTATCATACTAGAATATTTCTAATTTAGCTTCTGTACCCTGTAGATGTGAGTCTAACAGGTACTAATACTACAGGTCAGAGTGAACTTGGTTGTTTTGTTTTGTGGTGTATCAACACTTTTCAGGTCATTTAAAGCTTAATTAAGTCAGTTTAATAAAAGTTTACACATTTCAAAATCTTCATATCTTCAAATATGCCTAAGTACAGTTTTTGTTTTCACACAGTTAAATGTCAAAACAGTTCTATTTCAAACAATTCAGTTTAGCATAAGTACACAGTTTAGTTCTATTTGACCCATAGATAGGATCCTATCAGGTGCTATCATTCCAGGACAGAGCAGACCTGGGAGCTATGGCAATAAAGGAGTACACTGCATTACCCAAAGCTCCAGTATTACTGGAGCTTCACCAACAGATTGTTTTGCATCATAACCAGGACATTCATTGGGGGAGTCTTACCTCTCTGCAGAGATGCAGTCAGTGTATTCTGCAGCCTCAGTTGACTGGGCCATAAGTTATTTTTAAATGTAAAAACAGACTAAACTGAATTGTTTAAAATAGAACTATGTACACAGTTTTTATGTTTACATACAGTTAAATATAAAAACAGTTAATTTCAAGTAATTCGGTTTAGCGTAGTTACACAGTTTAGTTCTATTTGACTCAGTGATAGGACCCTATCAGGTGCTACCACTCCGGGCAAGAGTGTACCTGGGAGCAATGGCACTCCACATTCCCCAAAGCTCCAGCATTATTTGAGCCTCACCATCAGATTGTTTAGTGTAACTTTTTATAAAGGTAGAAAGACGATAGAAAATATTGGTGCTGTGGAGCAAAGAGCAATGATTTGGTATAAATGCCAGCAGTTGTTTCACAATTCAAAAAAAAATTATACTAACCTTCTAATTGGTTTCAGGAAGATCAACCGCTTTAATTATTTCTTTTTTCTTCTTCAAGGCATCTGTTATTGCAGATCCTCATAATGCAACTGATATTAAGATTTATTGAAATATATTTAAATTTTTACAAACCAATACACTAAAGCTCACTTCATCAACATATGAAGACAATAACTCCACTATATTATCATCATAATCATCATTTTAAGTGTATCAAGTGATTCTGTGTTTTGGTTTGGTTTCTTTGTATAATGGCATATCAGCCTTTGTGGGTTATTTAATGCCAAAGCTATCCTTGCAGAAGAACAGTAGTGGTACTATTTAACCCATAGCTGTGGGGGTAAGAGGTGAGGGGGTCATACCTTTCCAAAGAGGATTAGTACAAAGTGAAGTTCAAACAGGTTTATTATATCACAGTTCAGCATGTTACCCACAATTACATGGGGAGCTCTAGCTTTTAAAAACTCATGTTAAGGATGACAATAAAAATGTTTAAAAAATTTTTTTTGTGGTTTTAAATAGACAACTATAATGCATTCTTTACAAGAAGAAAGTTTCACAACTTAAATGTTTAGTTAGTTTGGTTTCCTCAACCTTCATGGTTTATTTAATGCCAAAACCATCTTTGTAGAAGAAAAGTAGCAGTAAAATTGTTGTATAGCTACATACAACTGCACGTATACATATACAAATATACACAGGAACATAATCAACTGATAATGACGACTTCAACAACAAAGTTACCCACCAAGTAATAGAAACTCACCAAAAAGTGAGCGGATAGAAAATGCTCCTTTAGCCATTCTTATTTCCACCAAACAGTTTTAACTCCAGGTTTGTTTTGGGGTCACCAGGAGAGAATGTGCACCTTTTCAGGGCCTTCTTCTCGACGGTTTTATTTGCACATTGGCCCCCCTCACTGACATGAGGCCCCATTAAAGCATCCTGTCAAATCAATGTCTAATGGCAAAATGTAAAAATTTTCAAATTTGCTCGCGAAATTAATGAATGAATGAATACACTTCTTTATATAAATCTCTCTCACTTTATTTTTGAAAGGGTGATGTTTGTTGTGTGAGAAATGAGTGGAGACAAGAACAGACTGCTATATTGACCCAAGTTCTTCCTCGCCCATAGCAGCACTTCTTTCGCATCTTGGCTTGGGTTGCTCAACCGTGGGTCACAGAGGGCCACAAAGCCTGCAAGCTGGTTCTTCAGGCTGGCATCCTGTCTCCAACCGTCTGGGCACCTGGTTATATTATTGTCTAATGCTCATTGCTTCCACTGTTCTTCTGCTTATTTACACAGGTGCATCTCTTGATTGACGGCTTGGTCAAGGGTCAATATATAACACAATTTAACCACTGACAAGCTTACAGGTATTATTCCGATGGTGAACATAATAGCGCAACAGGAGTTTGAACTCACTTACTTCAAGGTTGTAGTCAAGCACTTTAGCCATTACACCATGGGGACTCCTCCATTTATATATCTTTACTCTTCGCCAATGGTCCAGAAGACCGCGGTTCAATCCCAGGTTGAGTCATACCTAAGACTCAAAAATAGTACTTGATGCTGCCTTGCTTAACACTCAGCATTATAAGTATCAAGGGTAAAGTGGAGCAATCCATGGAATAGATTGGTTTCTTTTTGTTTAATGGCATATCAACTCTTTTTAGGTTATTTAATGCCAAAGCCATTCTCCTAGAAGAATAGAAGTGGTACTATTTAACCGATAGCTGGGAGGATAAGGGGGTTCATACCTTTCCCAAGGGTACTAGCCCGAAAGTGAACGTAATAGCGCGACTGGAGTTCTAACTCGCGTACTACGATTCCGCAGTCCATCGCTTTAACCATTACACTACGAGGACACCCCCCAGGGAATAGAGTAGTGCTCTCCCCTACACCTTGGTGTAGTAGCAATTGAAAAGCGGCCCTCTGGGTCACCCTCGACTAAGGTCGCCAATTTTACTTTTATTTTACTCTTATACTGATTTCATGAATACATATAAAAACTATGACTTGTTATATCATCATTATAATGGCAAGTCTCTGATATTAGTAGACCTGTTCTCATACCTCAGCAACAATATCTCATCTACTGAAAATGATGTCAACATACCTATAGGGAAGATGTGAAATGCTATAGACAGGTTATCAATTATATTAAAATTTAATTGTCCCTGATAAAACAAGATTTCTTCCAAGTTGTAGCTGTGTTGGTACTACTGCATGATCACACCACACAGACTAACGAAATGCTTAGAGAATGAGTTATTTAAGAACTACACAGGAATACTGAATGGTCTTTTGAACAAATCCTGGGAGCAGCACCCTACAAAACAGCAGTTGCCTTCCATCTTACAAACCATCCAAGCAAGATGGGCACTCCTGGTGAAGTAAGGATGAACTCATCATCAACATTCTATGGACTCCAACATATGGACCCATTAGCAATATGCAGACACCAGATGAAGTCTAGAGGACCTTCTAGGAGCAATGAATTATAGGAATGGATGAGAGTATCAAGAGACTGTCCTGTCAGCATCTATTCATGACAAGGATATCATGGTGTATCTAAAATGCCTTCATTTTACAAACCTGAACTCTATAACACATACACATAAACATTATGTTTTTGTTATTATTATTATATATTATATTATCTTATCAATACCATGTGAAAAATTTAGAAATCCAGAACACTCCTAATCCAGGTTTGTGAGATTCTAAAGAATCTTTCTTTTCCAAAAACTCAATTCTAATTCAAACAATTCAGTTCAACATAAGTATGCAGTTTAGTTCTATTTAACCCATTGATAGGGCCCTATCAGATGCTACCATTCCGGGGCAAGAGTAGACCTTGGAGCAATGGCAATGACGGGGTGCTCCACATTCCCCAAAGGTCCAGCATCACTAGAACCTCACCATCAGATTGTTTAATGTCATATCCAGGACAATTGTTGGTGGTGGGTCTTACCCCTCTGCAGAGGTGCAGTCTGTGTATTCTACAGCCCCAGCTGACTGGGCAATACACAGAGTTAAATGTCAAAACAGCTTAATTTCAGATAATTCAGTTTAGCAGAAGCACACAGTTTAGATACCAAAACAGTTCTATTTCGAGCAATTCAGTTCAGCATATGTATGCAGTTTAAGTGTCAAAACAGTTTTATTTCAAGCAATTCAGTTTAGCATAAATATGTAGTTTAAATACAAAAAAAATAAAGTCAAGAAACCATGGTTTAGTTCTATTTAACCCATAGATAGGAGCCTTATCAGGTGCAACTACTCCAGGCCAAAGTGGACCTGGGAGCAATGGCAATGAAGGTGTACTCCACATTCCCCAAAGTTCCTGCATTACTGGAACCTCACCATCAGATTGTTTAGTGTCATATCCAGGACACTCATTGTGTGTGGGGGGGGTCTTACCCCTCGGCAGAGAACCAACTGGGGTATTCTACAGCCCCAGCTGACTGGGCAAGTGATTTTTTGGACTGTTGTCCTCATCTTTATTGTGGTAAGTTGAAAAACAATGTTTTGGCTGCTCTATCATCTCATGATGCTTCCTGTGATGCTTCTTGGATTGATAGGCATGAAAAACAATGATGATATTGTTTGAATAAGATCTTTATAGTTCTTGAATGCCTTGTTTGATCAACAGTCAAACTTTAAAAATCATTTTCCAGGTTAAATTTTTTCTTTGCCCAGATAAACAAGGGACACCCTGAAGAAGGCCGGAGGATAGAGCAGCTGAAACATTGTTTCAATTTACCACAATAAAGATGAGGACAACCATCCGAAGAATCACAGCCAAAATTTTGAACAATTTTACTTTGTAAAAAGAGAAATAAAAAGAATTAGCAGAGAGGGGATTATTTTTTGGTTATTGTCATCCAAGTGAGAAAAAAAAAGGTCAGGAGGAAGGAAGCAATTTTAACTATAAGGTTTTCATACATTCTCATCAGTAATGACAATAATGACAAAAATTAAGTTTTTAAACAATATTACTAACTGTTAGTAATTTTATTAAAATTTACTTTTTTTTTGTAAAACTTGTAAACATTGAAGCTCTATCCACAAAATAAAGACCGAATGATTTTAACAGCATGCTAAACAGTCTCAGGTTATCTTATGCCAAGAGGTTAGTGAATTCCATTCATTGTATATTTATATTTGTTTTTCTTGTATACAATTATACAATATCAAGTATTCCTGATCTAATATAAATAATTTGCACACAGTTGTATGGTTTTAAGTATTCCTATCTAATACTAATAATTTATACTGATCCATTTGTTCAAGCAGGTAGAGTATTCATAAATAGCCCAAGAAACCAGGGTTCAATCCCAGGTCGAGTTATACCAAAGACTCAAAAAATGCTACTTGATGCCTCCTTGCTTAACACTCAGCATTATAAGGTATGTATCAAGGGTAAGCACCCTCCCCTACACCTCAGTGTAGTAGCTATTGAAAAGGGAGCCTTTGGGTCACCCTCAACTACGGTTGCTAAATTTGCTTTATATATAGCTTCAAGCAATTATTTCTATTTAACACTAGTCATTTGTTTGAACACAGTTATATAGTTTCAAGTAACTAATAATAATCCTCAGTAAACAATCATAGTTTCAAGTAACTATTCTTAATATAAATAATTCACAGTTATATGGTAGCAAGTATTCCTATCTAATACAAATAATTTTCAAACAGATCTATCTAGAACCCTAACAGTTACTAATCTGGGTCAGAGTGGGCCAAGAAAGGACCCAAATAGGTGTTACCACACCAAGTAGGAGTTGACCTGGGAGTAGTGAAAATGAAAACGAAGTCCACACTTGATTTGAATGAATTGGATGAAAGAGAGACTATGCAGATATTTTCCTAACAACAGTTGTCATTTGGTTCTTGAGTTTTAAGAAAATGGAAGCACCAGTTTAGCCATTGTGTGAACAAAATGGAATCACCAGTTCTGCTATTGATATTTGTCAATAAAAAGATAGTAGGATTATCTTGGAAGCTAACATCTGACTGGAGTCTTATGTTGAATTTATTATTTATCTTCCAGAACAATTGTGACAATAAGAATCAAGAGGCACTCATACCGTAATGGTTCATTGGAAATGAACCCAGTAAACCAAGTTCAAGTCCAGAACAAAACATAAAATAATGCAAATACCCTTAAGAAAAGTATAAATCCAACAACTCTCCTTCCAACTATGAGTAAATAGTAGAGTAGACTAGGCTCTTTAACCTTGATATGAGAGCTGGTTTATGAGAAAGAAAACTTTGAATTCAACCAGTTAAAAACTGATCCAGCCCATTGCAAAGGGGTTGGGTACAGAGCCAGATAAAATAAGCATGTGCTTAGGACATAAAAAAAAAAAAAAAAAAAAAAAAAAAAAAAAAAGGAGAGGGTGCCACTAAGATTTACCATTGTCAGATTTACTACAGAGCATATAATCCATCAAGTTCTATTGCTTTCCTATTTTTGGTTTGGTTTGTTAGGTTTTATGGCATATCAACCTTTGTAGGTTATTCAATGCCAAGTCCATTTTTATGTAAATAATCAGTTCTATTTAAAATAATTTAGTTTAGCATGAGTACACAGTTTAATTGTCAAAAACATTTCTACTTCAAACTATTCAAGCAGTTATATATAACAATTCAGTGTAAGTACAGTTTCAATGTCAAAGACAGTTCAATTTCAAATAATTCAGTTTAGCATAAGTACAGATTTTGTTTACACACAGTTACATGTCAAAACAGTTCTATGTTAAACAATTCAGTTTAGTGCAAATACAGTTTCAATGTCAAAAAACAGTTCTATTTCAAATAATTCAGTTTGGCATAAGCATGCAGTTTAAATGTAAGTATGGTTTAATTGTCCAAGACATTTCTATTTCAAGCTATTCAGTTTAATCAAACAATTCAGTTTAGCATAAGTATGCTGTTAGTTCAATTTAACCCATAGATAGGACCCTTATCAGGTACTACCACTCTGGGCCAGAGTGAACCTAGGAGCAATGGCAATGAAGGGGTGCTCCGTATTCCCCAAGGCCCCAGCATTACTGGGATCTCACCATCAGACATTTTAGTGTCATATCCAGGACACTTGTTGGGGGGGGTCTTACCCCTCTGCAGCGGTGCAGTCAGTGTATTCTATAGCCGACTTGGCAATACACAGAGTTAAATGTCAAACAGTTTTATTTCAGATAATTCAGTTTAGCGTAAGTACACATTTTAGACATCTAAACAGTTCTATTTCGAGCAATTCAGTTTAGCATAAGCACACAGTTTAAATGTCAAAACAGTTCTATTTTAAACAATTCAGTTTAAATGCAAAAATCAGTATAGTAAAGGAAGCACGGTTTAGTTCTATTTATCCCATAGATAGGACCCATATCCAGTGCTACCACTCCAGGCCAAAGTGGACCTGGGAGTGATAGCAATAAAAGGGTACTCCACATTCCCCAAAGCTCCAACATCACTGGAACATCACCATCAGATTGTTCAGTGTCATATCCAGGACACTCGTTGTGGGGGGTCTTACCCCTCTGCCGAGGTGGAGTCAGTGTATCCTACAGCCCCAGCTGACTGGGCAATTTCCTATTTTTAATTTTTCTAAGTACTGAGTCAAGATCCTCCCCTCTTCCCTAAGAAGGGTGACCTCAGAATAGCCTAGAACTACCGAGGTATAACCCTTACATCCATAGCAGCCAAGATCTACAGTGCTCTACTACGCAACTGCATAGAACCCAAAATTGAGAAGATATTTAGGGAGAATAAAATGGCTTTTGGAGAAATCAATCCACGACATCACAAATTTTGACTATCCATCAAATTCTAGAAGGTATACATGCAAAAAATCTGGAGGCTACGATATTATTCAACTTCTCCAAAGCCTTTGACTTCATACACAGAGGGAAGATGGAACAAATACTACTCGCCTACAGCCTACTCAAAGAGACCATCACAGCCATAATAATGCTATATAAAAAACACAAAAGTAAAAGTCTGCTCCCCTGATGGAAACACAGACTACTTCAACATTGTAGCAGGAGTGCTACAAGGAGACACATTAGCCCCATGCTTCTTTATCATCTACCTAGACTACATGCTTAGGATGTCTATTGATAAAATGAAAAATAACGGCCGCAAGTTGGCAAAGGAAAGAAGCAGAAGATACTCAGCACAAACAATTAGACACGGACTACACTGATGACATAGTGCTTCTGGCAAATACATCCACCCAAGCCAAAACCCTGCTATATAGTCTGGAGCAAACAGCAGGTGGCATAGGCCTCTCTGTCAACACAGACAAAATAGAATACATATACTTTAATCAAAGAGGTAACATCTCCATACTAAATGGTAATTCTCTGAAACTGAGCGATGGACGATAGAGATGGATTCATGTTGGTGGCACGACATGATGATATAATCCAGCAGAACAAAATCCACAAAATGGGTGCTCACAAAAAATATTAATAAAGACACATATTTTATAACATCACAAATTTGAGAACACCCAAATAAAAAATTTTATTATACATCTGATGATGGTTTTAACAACCAGAAATAGATTTATAATGACACCAAGGAAGTGAATTTTTTTTCTTTTTATCTTCATATAAAAAGATTTTTTAGCTCTACACATTGAGTGTTGATGTATTCTTAATCCCAAATTAATTATACATCAATAGTCATTGACATTGAACTCCTACCCCTTGGATTTCCTCCTCAGATTATATATTAAAAAATCTTTAAACAAAAATAAAAATATATATATGTGTGTGTATGTGTGTGTTTTAAACAAACACAAGTTGATACAAAATACATTATATTCCTGAGCTGACATAGGTCGCTGAAACGGCTCAATGGTAAGTTATCGGTCTAATGTGGAGTTAGGTGGATTTCAATCCCAGCTTGAAGCATACAATGTGTCTAACAACACTAGAGAGTTGTGATACAATGAAACAGTCTGTGGAAGGCTATATAAAGAAAAATACCAAAACACTGACAATAGAAGTCTTTCTGAAATAAAGATGAAATATGATTGTTAAATCTGTTGCCAGTGTTTTGGTTTATCCACTTCATCAGATTCACCAAAATCTACTATTTCTAATTTTTTTTTTTTTTCATCATACAACGTGTGAAAGCACGTGCGATACCCTAGCCTCATCAGCCACCAACCAGGGTGATAACACAGTTTCGGTAGCTCAAGGCAGTACTGCTACTCCTGGCACTACCGAGAAGCTTTTGCCACCGGATAGGGTATTTAAAAGAAATATATATCTATGTATACACAAGATCAACTAAAAGCGGACATTACATTGGACGTTCGTTCATCTTCATTTTGGTGCAGTTTGTAAAAACTACAAAATCTACTATTTCTATATATCATTATTTATAAAAATATTGATAAAGGATAATGATAAACATTAATCGTGGAAATAAAACAAAATTAGAACCCGATAAATAGCCCACCAGCCTACAAGGTCTATGGAGGCTTGCATGATCATTCTTCTATCATTCCCATCCAAAAAGACCATAGATTTTTTATATAGTGGGGCATCATAATCTTCTAAGTGCTTAGGGCCTCCACAGCAACACTGCTCAAAGTGCTGATATGCAAGTCATCAACAGTTGGTACACAGTGAGTTCTCAGTTTCACCTTATAATATGAGGTTCCTTATATAAATAAAGGGAATTTTTTTTAAATGCAAAATAATTTCTTTTTTCTGTGTTTTTTCAGAACTTTTTTTCTGCATTTGAAATGGGTTTATACCAAAAATTATTTCATCTTACTAAATATTTGTTTTCAGCCAATTCAAAACAGTGGCAACCCCCCACCCCGAGCGTTGAGGCTTGAACAGAGATCCATCATCAAATTTTAGGTGGCTGAAAAGTGCTAACAATGTGAAATTTACAGAACAATGATTGATGTGTAGAGAAGCAGGTTTTAATTTTAAAAAAAAAAAAAAACTCTTTACAAATGAGCTAAACATGTATGAAAAAGACAGTCTATAAGTGAAAACAAGTGATTCTCTAGTAAAGAAAATGTTCCAGGTGAAGTGGTCAGAAAAGAAGGTCATACTGACAGTTTTCTGGGACATGAAAGGATCCATTACTATTTCCTAGAAAAAGGTGCAACAGTGAACAGTACTTCTTAGTGCCAACTCCATAGGTAAAATTCACCTTATTTATTAAATGACCCTCATATTTATATATAACAAAACGAAAATCCATAAAATCTTTCTGTATAATATTTTTTCCCATTCTGTAATACAATACAAAAAGATACAGAAACTTATAATTTGATCCTAAATCAAATAATATGGCACAAATACAGTAGCAGTTTGTGGCTCATTAAAAAATATCTAGCCAGTATGTCAAATCAGATAGTATATGAAACACTGCTCTACAAGACCCTTGTTGGATAAATACAAACCCTAATAAGACCTCATATGGAATATTAAACTTAGGCCTGGGCTTCAATGCTTAAACATGAAAATTGGAGTAAAATATCGAGATTAGAGAGCAATTAAAGAGTGATAAAACTAATAAAATGAGTAAATGATAACAGTTATGGGAAGAGATTGAAGGAATTAGGTTTTGTTTGGTTTCTTTGTTTAATGGCATATCAACCTTCTCAGGTTATTTAAAGTCAAATAATCCTTGTAGAAGAAAATAGTTGGCGGGATAAATGGGTTCATCCCTTTCTCAAGGGTATTAGTCCAAAAGTGAATGTAATCATGTGACCAGAGTTTGAACTCACTAAGATGATACAGTCTAGCATGTTAGCCGTAATGCAACAGAGACTCTCTTAATTAGAATTAATTGCTTCACTAGAAAAAAAAACAAAAAAACTGAGAAGTGATCTAATTGAAACTTTCAAAATAAAGGTAGACATTATTTTAGTATTTCTCCTTGAACTGGAAATTTACAATTAAGACAGATTTAAAAAACACTATTAACCAGGTGAATTTTTTTTTTTTTTTGCCAATAGAGTAATATATTTTTGGAACAAATTGCCAAATCAGATAAAAAATAAGAGTAGCGTAAAAAAAATTTAAGATAGAATTCGATGGTAAGAACAAAAAAGTGTTTGCCAATGGCCCGGGAGACCTGGGTTCAATCCGAGGTCGAGTCACACCAAAGACTAAAAATAGGACTTGATGCCTCCTTGCTTAACACTCAGCATTATAAGGTACAGATCAAGGGTAAAGTGGAGCAATCCAGGTAAAGGAGTAGCACCCTCCCCTACACATTGGTGTAGTAGCTATCGAAAAGGGAGCCTTTGGGTCAACCTCGACTATGGTCGCCAACTTTACTTTTACTTATTGGGAACTATCAGATGAATTACTTAACAGACTTTGATCTGCACATTGTATTAATATTATCTATGTTTGGTGCAAAGACCCTCCTTTTTTTAACATTGATGTGAAAAAAAGAATAAAAAGGGGAGATACCCAAGACAAATAATGATAATGCAATCATTGCTGTTGTAAAAAGGAAAAAAGTAAATTGCCCCAACTGATGTAGATGTTTTTGAGAGCAAAATGCAGGCTCTTGTTCAATACTGAAATCTGAAAACAGTTTACAGCTTCTATTTTCTTTCATTGCCCTAATTGGTAGAGAGTTCGCCAATGATCTGGGAGACCAGGGTTCAATCCCAGGTCGCGTCATACCAAAGACTTTAAAAATGGTACTTGATACCTCCTTGCTTAACACTCAGTAATATAAGGTATGTATCAAGGGTAAAGTGGAGCAATCCAGGGAAAGGAGTAGCACCCTCCCCTACACCTTGGTGTAGTAGCTATTAAAAAGGGAGCCTTCTGGTCGCCCTCAACTACGGTTGCCAACTTTACTTACTACTTTTACCTAGCACTGCAGAAGGGGACATTGCTCCTTTTGTTCTTCTTATTCACAGTTAAGGATCCACTGTCATTAAACTGAACACTTCAATCAACTTTACTTGGCACTTAGAACAGGATGCCTTCAAGAGAGAATAATACATCATAGCAGGAGGATATGACAAACCAATGTCTACAAAAAAATTTTATTAAATCAGCAAACAACACTGCTTAAATTAGTTGTTTATAGTTGCCATCTTAGTAATCAAAGGCCAAACAGAAAAATCAGGCATAGCAGATCACACCCAGAGAGAGAAAGGAAAATAGTACACTCTTTGCAAAGAAGTCATAAATGATAGACAGAAAATGCTTAGAATATGGAAGCAATAGGAATTTCATACACAATATTAAATAGCTGTAACCAAAGACAAAACAAAGAAATCAGATATAGCAAACCACATCAAGAGAGAGAAAGGAAAACAGTACTCGTTGGGATGAAAACAAAAATAGTGAATTTTCAGAAAATGAAGGCAGTGAGTTCAAATCTCAGCAGCAAACAAGAGCCTGCCTGTTTTGCTCAGTAAAAACTGTACCTGTATCTACTTCTTTCACAGAAGCAATGACAAACTAATGTATATCTGTAACATTACATCTACATAGTAATTATCTAATTACCAACCTACTTTTTTTTTATGCATTTAGTGTACATCAGGCCAAGTGTGGACAGGATAGATAGACTAAGATGAGTAAAACCTAACCTCTGCCAGTAGCCATGTACCAGTTATAATAAAGATAAAAAATGTCTTAGGTATATTTTAAAAAGTAAAGGGTTTCAATGTACCTTGAGAAAGATCCTTAAATGCAATGAACAAATAAAAGATATATTATTTATTCAATAACCTGATGTGTACTAGTAAAGTTAATAATGATTTAATTGATATCAGCATTATAAATTGATCATTCAAAAAATTCTTATTGCTGATTAACTATCATAATAACACTGAATGTGATGAAGTCTGTGACTTGTTATTTATATATCATGTGATTCATAACTAAGAGAATACTATTAAATCCGCTACTATATATATATATAGAATGTGTGTATGTGTGTTTTATATGCTTATATACGTTGTGTGCTTCATATATTATTCAAGATTTATTTATATATCATGTTCTTTATATATAGCAGAATCTTATTAAGTGTGC
>CAUZXS010000500.1:5000-20000 GCA_963585895.1 Sepioteuthis lessoniana
TTCAATTCAGAGTTTTTCCTTCTCCTAGACTAGTTGCCTCACCAAGGCTGAAGAACCTAGTCTGCCCTACTATTTACCATAGCTGGGGGGAGAATAATTGGATTCATACCTTTCCCAAGGGTATTAGTGCTATGTGAAATGCAATCAGTCCAGGATTTGAACTCGTGTCGCCGTGTCCAATTCCTGCGACGATAACCATTACACCACGGGCACCTCCATTATCTGTATAATTTTATGCATGCAAGGGTATACAAAAACTTATTTTAAAGCCTAATATTCAATAGATTAGTATAGAGTCTGAGAACTGTTAATAAAAACTTTATTGGAAACCTGTGCATGTATTGGATCTGCATATGAAGTATTTACAGTAATTCAGCTATATTACCTATATATTCATTTGCATATATGGCATTTAAATTAACCTAGTTATATTACTTATATATCAATCTGCATATATGGCATTTAAATTAACCTAGTTATATTACTTATATATCAATCTGCATATATGGCATTTAAATTAACCTAGTTATATTACCTATATATTGATCTGCATATATGGTAGTTATAGTAACCCAGCTATATTACCTTTGTATTCATCTGCATATATGGTATTTACAGTAACCCAACTATATTACCTATATATTTAATCTTGAGTAAATTTAAGATCATACTCAGGGGAGGGTGTCCTCATGGTATAATGGTTAAAGCGATGGACTGCAGAATCATAGTAAGCGAGTGCGTACTCCACTCTTGCAAGTACATTAACTTTCGGGCAAATACCCTTGGGAATCCTATTTTTTTCATTAGGATGTTTAGCTTTAATTTCATTCAAATTTTGATTATATTTGGACAACCATCATACCAAAGTGGATTTCTTTTTGAATTTTGTCAAAAATTATAACAGTTTTGTTTAATAATTCGATAGGTTAAATAGTGACACTACTGTTCTTCTAGGAAAATGGCTTTGGCATTAAATAACCTACAAGGGTTGATATGCCATCAAAACAAAGATATGAAACCAAACCATATTCAGGTTACTGCAAATATATATATATATATGTGTGTGTGTGTGTGTTTGTAAGTGTGTGTGTGTGTGTGTGAAAATATATACCTATGTAGAAGCAAATCAAAACCTTACATTGATAGATTAACTGATATTTTGCCAAATTTCTTCGACTAGAATTTAGATATTCACAAATATGCATTGTTTCTGTAGTATACACAGTGGTGACTCTAAATTACAGAAAGGCTGCAGTTTGGGAAATTATTTATAGGGTACGAAAAATAAAACAAATAACTAAGCATGTACAATAAATACACACTTTTTCATGTCATAACTTTTTACTGACAAGTTATGCACTTTTTTCTAAAGTATGGTGATCAAAAGCATAGAAATCCATGATTTTTATCATGTTGATAAATTCTTGGAAAATGTTTCTCTCTTAAAGAACGTATTTTATACTGTTTCTCTTGTAGGCCTTCATAGAAAAAATACAATCCAATGAAGAACCACACTCAAAAATCAAAAACTAAAAAAGAATTATTCAGATCAATTACTTTTTTACCTAATCAGTCATATTAATTTATTCAGTATTTTTATATTAATTGACAAAACCCCATTCACCTTCAAGAGAACAAATACTGAGGCATTGCTTAAGGAAGATAAACCTTTTCTGAGAATTTATTAGCATAAAAGAAAACGGATTAAGTTTTTGATCATCTGAACTTTAGAAGAAGCAGGGCATGGCTTAGTAATAAATTATAACATTGCCAATAAAAAGTGCATATTTTGTACATGCCTAAGTTATGGTAACAGACTATGATTTCCAGAAATTTTATTTCATAGTTACCCCAAGTAAAAAGTAACCCCTACTAAGCTTTTATTTACCCCCTATCAAAATTTTATTCATTCCCGGGAAACTACACGGATCACAATTTCTAAGAAAAAAATTAAGATATGACTTCCCCTTCCCCCATTAGTTTTTAAACAGAAAACAAAATGCTCGTACAATTTTTTTTTAATGGATTTTAATTTTAACAATAGATATTTAGATCAATAAATTTTGATGTTGATTTTAAAAACATGAGAAAACAATATGAATAGAAGAAATTGAATATAAAATCAAAATTTACTTATTGAATGAATTTTAGGCTTATTTATATCATTTACAGTTTATTCTTATTTTTCTAAATTAAATTTTTGGAGCTATTTTCTAACTGTTAAAACCAAATTTGAGAACAAACATTCTATATTTTTACTTAAGCATTTAAAATAAAATGCTCAACATTTTACTAAATTTATTGAACCTTGGTTAAGGGGAAGACAACAGGTTTCTTATTACAGCAATAGGCTGCAAAGAGTAGAGCTTTACATTTAAGATATTTTGTAATAAATCATAACTTTTACAGTAATTGAAGAATGTTTTAATAATTCCTCACTTAATAATGGCATTAAAATTTTGCTAATCAAATTTAATTTTACTGGAACTTAATAGATTTTTTTTTTTTGCTGGAGTGTCCATCTCGATAAGAAGCTGAAAAATGTCTTCACACAACTTACATAGCATGAAAGGCTGCACAGTTTGCAGCCTTAAAATTTACATAGATAAACTTTTATCAATTATTGTTAATCAGAACTTATATTTTTTTGTCCCATTACTAATATTTAAAAATTAATTTATTGTAGAATCTCATTTTATGGTTTGATACAACCCTTTGATAGAATTGACATATTAGTCACCATTTTTGTAACTTTGCAGCTCCAATCTGTACAAATATAGAAACAAATTGAAAAAACTCTGTCTCTATTTGAAAGTATTATGGCTTGAAATGATACTAGATTCAACAGTTTACTGGCATTTTTTATCATATATCATCCAATGAAGACCTAATGCTTTTTCATATATATATATATTAATTAAATTACCATGACTAGAAAATCCGGCAAACACCCACACACGACATACGGAACAGTGAACAGCTGTTTCGACCTTATTGGGTCATATCAACAGTGCATGCCATGATCTCCACCACTAGAGATTGAACCAGCAATACCAGAATGCTGACACCAAACTTCTACCAATGGGCCACCAGTCCATGCCACACATAAGCGATACCAAATCAACCAATCATGGTAAGAATGCACGACCACATGATCTAATGTATCTTGAAAATACGTTTTTACCTTACAGAGGACATGACCACCTCTAGGGCTATGTCTTCCCAAGTATATATATATATATAGATAGATAGATGGACAGATAGAGACAGAAACAGACTTATTTTCTATATCTATATTTTCTTCACTGAGTCTTAATCTTGAATATATATTTCTATGCTAACCTTATCTGTACAAATTAATTAATAAATACATGCACACAATATATTTTTCTTACCAGGTGCTGAATAGGATTATCCAAAATAACTTTTTAGGAAAGAAAATGTACTTATATACTTAAGTAGAGAACAGAATTCACTAGTCGGAAGGTATTCAATATAAACTTTGAGAAAGGTGATCTTGACTTTGATACTTATAAGAAGAGGATGATGAGAGGAAGACAAACGTGGAACTGTGAAGGTCAGGGTTTTGCCTTTGATGAAGTTAAGTGATTGGTCAGAAACTGTTACTGTCAACTGAGAGAGATAGAGTTTTGAGATGTTATGACAAATAGAACATAAAATAAATCAAAACTGTGAAAAGTTAGTCTGGCTCTCATGATAGGGTCAATCTCAGGCCCTAATATTTTTCGACTGGAAATAAGACATACATAACTGTCATTTATATATATATATATATATATATATATATATACACACACACACACACACACACACACATATATATATATATATATATATATATATATATACACACACACACACACACACACACACACATATATATATACATACATACACACACACACACAAACACACACACACACACACACACCACACACACACATATATATATATATATATATATATATATATATATATAATATTTCATGTTTATGTACATATATATAGAGAGAAAGAGAATATGTGTATTAATCAAATCATGTCCTACTGTCCCTCTGTGGGTGTGGGTATACATGTATACACACACAAACACACACACAAATGTACAAGCCCTAATATTTAATGTGTAGTGTATTTAAATTAATGTGCTGCGCTTAATAGATTTATTTTCGCAGCAAAAACTTGATACTTAGGGATAAAACTCGTAACATTTAAACATAGATAATTTATTTGATCCCCTCCACATAAATGTATAAAAAGTAGTAAAGTATGCAACCACAGTCAAGGGTGACGCAAAGGCTCCTGTTTCCATAGCTACTACACCAAAATGGAGGGGCGGCACTACAGTGTTTGAACCCCAGTCTCTCAGGCCATTGGTGAACACTCTACCCACATTAGCTTAATGGGTAGAGTGTTTGCCAATGGCCCAGGAGACTGGGGTTCAATCTCAGGTTGAGCCATACCAAAGACTCAAAAAATGGTACTTGATACCCCCTTGCTTAACACTCAGTACAATAAAGTACATATCAAGGGTAAAGTAGAGTAATTCAGGGAAAGGAGTAGTGCCCTCCCCTACACCTCAGTGTAGTAGCTAATGAAACCTTCACGTCACCCTTGACTACAGTCACTAATTTTACATAAATGTATATTAGCATTTAAATATATGCATACATGAAATTAGAAACATATAAAGATTTAAATTTGTTGCCTTTAATCATATATATATATGTGTACATGTGTGTGTATTGGGTTGGTCAAAAAGTCAATCCTTTTTTTTTCATTAGGATGTTTAGCTTTAACTAATTTCATTCAAATTTTGATTGTACTTGAACAACCATTATACCATAGGGGATTTCTTTTTAAATTTTGTCAAAAATTAGAATACTTTAGTTTAATAATTCTAAAATTAAAAATAGAAAAAAAAGCCACATTTTTTGCATATTATACTTATAATTTTTAGAAAAGGCTAAATGTAACCAAGAGGCCAAAATAAAGGAAAAATTTCTACAAATAATGGAGAAGGTAGTGACAATGATCAAATATATTAAAAGTGGTTTGCTAGTTTTAGCACTGGAATTTCTTACAGAATGATGGTCTGTAATCTGGTAGAACAACTGAAGTAATTTCCAATATAATCAATAAATTACTAAAGAATAAATCTTATATAAGGCAAAAGAAATTCAATATACTCACCATATCAAAATCAATCAGGTAAAATCATTTTCACCACCCTGAATTTGTTAGTTGCTTTGATGTGTGGCTTCCACATAAGATTAATTTATGTGGAAGCTATACATCTACTGAAGGATAATACACTATTTTTAAAACTAATTGTGATAGATGATGAAAAGTGGCTACTTTACAACAATAGGAAGTTCAAAAGATCACGGAGTAAGTAAAATGGACCATCACTAACTGTGAAAAAGGCCAGTCTACATTAAAACAAAAAAAAAAAAAGATAATACTGTGTACATAGCAAGATTGGCTAAGTTCTGCTTCTAAGACCAACTGAAGGCAGTAATTGACAAAAAGTGTCTGTAATAAAAGAAAGAGCATTATTCTCTCAGACGGCACTTTTTTAAGTGACTAGAAAAAAACTGTTACAGTTTAGCTGAAAAGATTTAACTCTAGCTGTAGTCATCAGATAATGTACCATCTATTATGGTCTTTATGGAATTCTTTTAAATGAAAAAAGAAAATCCAATTCCTGGAAGACTGCAAAAGGCACCTAGAACATTTCTTTGCTGAGAAAGTTTTTAAAAATTCTTGATTGATAGAATTATGAAATTAGCAAATAGATAAGATGGTAGAAAAATGATAAATGTTTTGTTTAATAAAGTTTATGTTAAAGAATCTTTATTTAATAAACTAAACCAACATTTTACATTACCCAATATATTATTGTAAGTTCCAATTGATAAATAAAGCTGAATTGAAAAAAAAAAATAAAATAAAATAAAAAACCTACTCCTATACACATGTATAAGCTTGGATATGGGTAAATAGTAGGGCAGACTAGGTTCTTCAGCCTTGGTGAGGCAACTAGTCTAGGAGAAGGAAAACTCTGAATTCAAACCTGTTAAACTCCGCTTAAAAAATTGACCTTGTGTCATATCCTGCCCGAGTGGAGGTGTTGGGTAAATATGATAAGCTTGGATATGTATGAATACATGTACAATGAAATTGCTACAGTGGTAAAACTTTGCTGAATATCTTTTTATCTAATGAAAAAATATCAGCAATTTGCCTTCTGAAGAACTGAATACATTTAGAGAATGCACTGGGGAAAATTTTCCAACATTACATCAATAAGCAAAGATAAGGATATTACTTTGAATGAATTCCCTCATTTTTAATAACTTTAACCAATAAACAAATAATGTCTTATCAAATTGTCTGATACAATCTTTTCATGTAATAGTTTGTTTCCAAAAATATACTTTAAAATCAAGATCAGAATACTCCATAATAGATACTACATTGAATCAGAAGTCCTATTTTGTAAATATCATTTCTTATGCTTCTTTAGCCCTCATGTGGAAATTAAAAAAATTCAGAACATCACACACAGGGAAAAATTAGTTGAAATTAATCAAATTGGTCACTCTTCAGTAGAAAATCTTTTGACTAAGATTTTATCAAAGAACTGGTAAAAGAACTTTTTTTTTTTTTTATCTTGAATGTTTCCTTTGTGACTTCATAAGAAAATGTGAACATAAACATGCTTTCTGAGAAAATCATGAGAATCACCAATTTAATTTCTTAAATTCTAAAAAGATTTTTGTGTCAAAGGAATCAAATTTGATTCAGATAAAAGCAGCAGCATTTCAGCCCAAGATTTGAGTACTTCTCATCTCGAAAATCTTTCAAATATATATATGCGGTAAGTTGGTCGACCAGAGCTGAGGGCAAACAGAAAGCTCCCTTTCCAATAGCTAATTCACCAAGATGGAGGGAAGGGTGCTACACCTCTCTCTGGATTGCTCCACTTACTCTTGATTCAATGTTGAGTCTCAAGCAAGGAGGCATCAAGTTCAATTTTTTGAGTCATTGGTATGACTTGACCTGGAATTGAACCTCCTATCTCTCAGACCATTGGTAAACACTCTAACCATTATCTCAAGTGGATAGAGTGTTTGACAATGGCCCAGGAGACTGGAGTTCAATCCCAGGTTGAGTCATACCAAAGATTCAAAAATGATATTTGATGCCTCTTAGCTTAGTATTCAGCATTATTAGGTATGTATCAAGGGTAAAGTGGAGCAATCCAGGGAAAGGAGTAGCACCCTCTCCTACATCCTGGTGTAGTAGCTATTGAAAAGGGAGCCTTTGGGTTGCCTTTGACTATGGTTGCCAACTTACTTTACTAGTGTGTGTGTGTGTGTGTGTGTGTGTGTGTGTGTGTGTGATGTTCATCTATTGATATTAATGATGACCATGATTTCAATTTCTACAAGAATGGACCCAAAAGTGACTGATGTGGCTTCTTTAGGCATGGACAGCAACAAGAAGTGCATTTTGAGCCAGTTTCTGGTGTTAGTTGCCCTGATTTTTCATATTTCAAGCTGCACTATTGCAATATTGTTGGATGACTTCTACTCCTCAGTTAGTCCACTTGCCATCAGCTAATTTGCCATTGAGAAACAATTTTAGGAACCTTTCATGTCAAGACCATCAGGAACCAAGCATGTCAAGACCATCAAGCTAATGCTTTCTTGAAAATAGTGTGAAAGTTAGGCACACTGATCTCTCTATCGAGAATCTTGTTTTGCCATCTGATCCTCATCAGTTTGCTGAAACAGACTATATATATGAGAGTGATTCAATTTTCTTTCATTTCTTTTGTTGATAGTCCAAGATTCACAAGAATGTTTTGATCATTGGTAAAGTTTTTATATATTGATATAATATTTTTTATTGTAATGCAACTTTGATAAAAGAAGATAGAAAAAAATGTATTATTTAATTTTCTACTTAACCTTTGTTTATGTACGAGGAAGTATATAAGTGCATCCATTCTAAACCTTCATAGTTTCAATTCTATATTTGGATGAAATGATAAAAATCAAAGAAAAAAAATTGTTTTCAGATTTTGAAATCATTATTAACTATATCTTCAATTATGCAGAGATGCCTGTGGTGTAATAGTTATCGTCGCAGGATATGGACACGGCGACTCGAGTTCAAATCCTGGACCTGACTGATTGCATTTCACATAGCACTAATACCCTTGGGAAAGGTATGAATCCAATTATTCTCCCTCCAGTTATGGGTAAATAGTAGGACAGACTAGGTTCTTCAGCCTTGGTTAGGCAACTAGTCTAGGAGAAGGAAAACTCAGAATTCAAACGCTTAAAAATTGACCTTGTGTCATATCCTGCCCGAGCGGAGAGGTTGGGTAAATAGGATATCTTCAATTATGCAGTAGCCCTATCTAATGAAAATCAAAATGTACTCAAAGGTATAAAATTATGAAGGCTCGGAAGTATAATCATATTCAGTTGGTAAAATCTTTAAAAATTAGTACTTAGAACACGTGAAATTAGCCTGATGTACCATTCACTAATTCTGTTCATACAATCTCAATAACTTAGCAGAGTCTTCATACAGACATCGAAACTGTTGTATACCAGAACTTAGAATGTTTCAGTATACTAGTACAAACAAATTAGTAGTTTGCATCAGAGTGCTAAGAGTTGGTATTACATAGATGGTTTGCGTAAGGCCACTGTGTCTTGTCCCTATTGGTATATACAGCAGTAACCAAGTATTCATGGACCAGTTAAACTACACGCAAAAAAAAGGTATGAGAGGGTAGTCCACAATACAAATACACACACACACACACATATATGTGTGTATGTTTTATTCAAGATGACAGACAAATTTATTACCCTAATTTGTCTATAGGAGAAGATGACTAAAAATGAATGAAGATTTAAAATTCAATATTTTAACATAGTTGATCATTGCATTTATAGAAACTTTAACAGTACATAGTATTGTGTGTTGGTGATATTGTTTCTCTTCAAAGTGTTAAAAGCATTTTAAAATGTTACATTCTAAATCGTGTATATATATATATATATATATATATATAAATCATGACAAATGAGAAAAAATATGAGAAAAAAATTGTTTAAGAACATTGGAGAAAATAAAGATCTTCAATGCTGGCAAGTATAAGCAGAATGAAAATTAAAACAATTATTTACTTCAGACTATCTGATGATTGTGTTTTTGATTTTTAAGAAAATACATGAAACTGCTAATAACAGCTGAGCAAGGAGGTAAATAATATTTTCAGTTTATATATATATATATATATATATATATATATATATATACATATATATACAAGGATCATTAAATAAGTTTCCAGACTTTTTTCGTATGGGCACTTTTATTGATAGTACACACATGAAACTCTAGTTCCCTTCGAAGTAACCTCCTCCGGCTGCAATGCACTGGTTCTACCATTCCAACAACTTCTGGAGGCCCCATGGAAGTCCTCTTGTGTGAGCATGTCAATGACCTTCATCACAGCCTCTTTCCTCTCCTCTATTGTTTCATAACGACAGCCTCTGAGCTTAGGGAATAACCAAAAGTCACAGGGAGCAAGGTCTGGACTATTGGGAGGCTGAGGAACTGTCTTGATGCCCATCTTGGTCAAATAGTCTGTGACAAGGATGGAGTTGTGGACTGGTGCATTGTCCAGGTGGAAATGTCACAGACCCAATTTGAAGAGTGCTGGCCTCTTCCCTAGGAATCTCTTCCTGAACTCTCTAAAACCTCAACATAGTAACCCTAAGCATAACCCTTTGGCCAATCAACTCTGGTATATTGACCTCCTTACTCCTCCCACACCTCTCCTCATCCCTCACAGACTCCCTGCCTTCTTTGAATCTCTTATGCCACTCAAAAACTGATGCTCGATTCATGCAATATGGTCAAAAAGCAGTCTGAAACATTCGATATGTTTCTGTGGCATTTTTTCCAACTTTAAAACAGAATTTTATTGCATATTGTTTTTCTAAAGTGTCCTCATATCCAGATTGCATTTTTGAAATTTACCAGCTGTGACAATCAGGCTTTAGTAGGGTGTATTTCAATTCCTGCTGCAGCTGTTCATTTGAAGCTGAAATCATAAAAATTGGTCAGTCATCTCATAAGATGTAAAGGAATAACATAGTGAATTTTCAAGAGTCTACAACAATTTTAAATGCCTGTACAAAAAAGTCTGGAAACATATTCAATGCACCATATATATATATATATATATACACACACCGGCATACATACACATACACAATTTAGGAGCAGGTATTTCAAAATGCCTTTAATGCTTGGAAGAGAAATGCTATCAAAAACACATGATACTATATATATATATATATATATATATATATATATATATATATATACACACACACACACACACACACACACACACACATACAAAAAAAAATATATATATATATATCATCACCAGCACAGATCTCCCTGACCCTCTCTTGCCACCCTTCTCTATTGTCCATTGCTCCTGGGAGGTCTTCAAAGCTATATCCTGTATCAGCATAGAGCTGTTGTATATAGGTTCTAGCTGGTCATCCTGCCTTTGCTCATCCATGTGATGGGGTCTACATGACTATGTCACTTATGAGTTCATCGTTACTTCTCCAGCTGTGTCCTGCATGTCTGGTTCATCTAACTTGGATAGTTTTCATGATGGGTGGTAGGTGGCCATATAGCTGCTGTTTCGTGGGGTGTTGCCACCAGGAGTTGTTCAATACAGCTTGCAGCATTCTTGCGAAATTGCCGTCAAAATTTTTCGCTCTACATTTAGTTAGCATCCATGTAGTGCATTCTTATAGCAGAATCTATGACAACTGCTCGGAAAAATCTGCGTTTTATTTTATCAGTCAGGTATGACTTCCATATGACCAATAGTCTATTGATAGCTGTTAATGGCTTTCTCGGTTGATGAGACACTGCTTCCTAGGTAGGTGAACTTGTTCACTAGTTTCATAGAACTACTATTTAGTGTGGAAATGTCACCTCTTTGATTAAAGCACATGTATTCTGTCTTGTCAGTGTTGACATAGAGGCCTATGCCAGTGGCTGCTCATTCCAGACTATAAAGCAGGGTTTCGGCCTGGGCAGGTGTATTTGCCAGAAGTGCAATGTCATTGGCGTAGCCTGCGTCCGTAATTGTTTGTATGGGGTATTTTCTGCTTCTTTCCTTTGTCAGCTTGAAACCGTTGTCTTTCATTATATTTATAGACATTATAAGCACGTAGTCCAGACAGATGATAAACATGTATGGGGCTAATGTGTCTCCTTGCAGCACACCTGGTACAATGTCAAAGTAGTCTGTGTCTCCATCCGGGGAACAGACTTTTACTTTAGATTTTTATATAGCATCATTATGACTGACGGTTCCTTTGGGTAGTCCATAGGCGAGTAGTATTTGCTCCATCTTCCCTCTGTGTATGGAGTCAAAGGCCTTGGAAAGTCGACAAATAATATTGTTGCTTCAAGGGTTTTTGCACATACACCTTCTAGAATTCGATGGATAGTCAAAATTTGTGATGCCGTGGATTGATTTCTCTGAAAGCCATTTTGGTTCTTCCAAAGTATCTTCTCAATTTTGGGTTCTATGCAGTTGCGTAGTAGAGTATTGTAGATCTTGGCCACTATGGATGTAAGGGTTATATCTCAGTAGTTCTTGGCAATTCCAAGGTCACCCTTCTTAGGGAAAGGGAGGATGCATCCCTTTGTCAATCTGTCTATTGTGTTTTGGTTATATACAGCATTACAGAGTCAGAGCAGTATGTCGTCAAATTCCCTAGTCTTCCATACTTCTGGGGGTATTTCATCAAGTCCTGCTGCTTTCCTATTTCAAATTTTTCTTAGTACTGAGTCAAGTTTTTCTCACATAAACTTTCTTAGTTTGATATCTAATTGATTACTAATAATTTGGTTCATGCGTAACTTTCGGAGGTTTTCCAAGTAAATTCTCAAAATGTTGTTTCCACAGGTGTATTTGTTCTTCTTGGCTGGTGGCTTTCAGTTTAGCTTTCACAGTGCTCTTCCTTCTGCTCACTTCATTTACTGTCGGCCATGCTATCCTGGATTGTCTATCTTCAACCGAGTCTCTAATCTTATTGATCTGATTTTGTATGTATTCTGTTTCTTCTTTTAGGTATATGTTAGCTAATTCATTTTGTGCCTACTTAAGTTTCAGGGCATTGATATTGGTTGGTTTCCTCCTATTGCATTTAGAAGTGGTTTTCATATCTGCACGTTTTTTTTCTAACCACTAATGTCTCCCATGGGACTCTAAATTTAGCTCTTTGTTTCGTTGGTATGCATTCTGCTGCCACTTCTAAGTGGGCATTGATGAAATTCTCATATTCATCATTATATATATATATATATATACAAGCAGACATTTAGTAATAGCTCTCCCATTTGGTATGATGTATTAATACCCAACAGTTCAGTTATAGAAATGAACTACTAGACTACTTAGATAATTTGTTCAGAGTGTTGAAGGCTTGTATAGGAGCAACCCCATATTTTTTGGATAAGCTAATTACAGAATAATTGTGCACCAGTGTGACACATATTCTTCAAATAAAACTCCTCATATATTTAAAAGCTTTGCTGAATTTGGCCATGAAAAGAATGGCTTGCCTGAACATTTCCTAACAAAATGGGCAGTGATATTACAAAGAGTAATGGCTAATGCCTGTATTAAATTCAGTTCACATCCATTTTCATTGAAATTCTTTTCGTACTTTGTATTTCTCTTACTCTCTTTCTCCCTTTCTCTCTCTCTCTCTCTATATATATATATATATATATATAGAGAGAGAGAGAGATGCATACTGACATATAACTAAAATGCAAAGACTTATCTGTCTTTTCTTTTTCTATGCTCTAACATATCAAAACAACCTCTCTCTCTCTCTCTCTCTCTCTCTCTCTCTCTCTCTCTCTCTCTTTGTAGTTAGGTTCAAAGAAAGAATTGCCCTTCTGTAGACCAGCAAAACATAAATACCTAACATGTATATCAATATGTTTATATGTATGTGATATATCCATTTGTATGCATGTGTTAAAAGAACAACATATACCTATACAGATGGAAACATTTGACTCAATACTAAAAAGAAGTATTTAAAAAATCCTCCCACCAAAATATGCTCTCATAAAAAAAAAGGGAAAAAAAAAGAAAAAAACTAAAAAAAGAACTACAGTCACTACTTTCTTCAGACTAAGTAAACCTTTTGCCTGAAGAGATGTACAAGCAAAGAACAATTCAGAATGTTGTACTGAGAATGGTTACAAAGATGAAGATGCTGCTTTCCAGACACCAACATGCATAATGATTTTTATTCTTAAAAAGACAATAATATCAAACATTATTATTGTCCTCAGATGAACTTGTCAATGATATCTTATCTCAAAGAACTAGGAATTCTAAAAGATTTGCCCACATTGTATATTCATAACTATAATCAAAAGATAAGTCAAGTGAGAAGCAAAATATATTCACCTTAGTAAAATTCCAAAGATTTAAAAAAATATTCTCTTGTTTGGGTATACAGACGGATTTTTTAAGCTTATAAAGCAATGATGATTTTGAACAATTTTCTTTCTCGTCATATTCATTTAAAAGCCACTTTTGCTGGATGTTAAAGCTCAATGTAAAGTTATATTCTATTTATGAAATTATTATCATGATCAACTACCAAGTATTTATAATTAGTATAGGTATTTATGGATGTGTGAGATCATTGAGACTAACACTAGCCTTTTCTTATAATGCCTTCATCATCATCATCATGTCGTGCTGCGAGCACATATATCCCTGACCCTCTCTCGCCACTTCTCCCTATCGTTCATCGCCTCTGGTAGGTCTTCAGGGCTACATTCCATATCCTCACATAGCTGCTGAATATATGTTCGAGCTGGTTGTCCTGCTTTTACCCGGCCATATGTTGGGGTCCATAGGAGTACATCACTTATGAGCTCATCCTGGCATCTCCAGCAGTGTCCTGCATGTTTGGTTTGTCTAACTCGGATAGTTTTTGTGATGGGAGGTAGGTGGCCGTATAGTTAGTGCTTTGTTGAGTGTTGCCGCCAGGACTTGTTCAATATTGCTCGCAGCATTCTTGTGTAATTGCCATCTAGCTTTCTAAATGATACATAACACAGAATATTTCAGTAAGGAAAAACAAAATCCTACAACAACATACATTTTATATATATACATAGAAGTCATAATTAGGAAACATATATAATACAAATAATTAAGGAAGATGGCATACTGTCCCAAAGTGTAAAAACTGTACATAAGCTGTTCGACAGAACCAACAGGCTGATAGGAGCAGTTAAAACCTAACATTTTTTTCTGGTGTAGGGAAATAGTCCACCTAAGAAAATTTGCACACGATAAAGGAGACAAAATAGAGGTGTTCTCTTCATCTGGTGTCTGGTACCAAAAGGAGGTAGAACCTGCTTCTCGAAATGTCACATGACGTTGGTCATGTGATTCTTGGAAGCTCCACCCATAACCCCAAAAAAGGGATACCACTGTGTTTAGTACCTCAACATTAGCATTAATAGTTATCTCCTTTGATAATTCAAATTGATTATGAATGCACAACCTATACTATTATTTTTAGATTTAAATTTGCACTAACAATAATCTTGCTACAATGAACTATTTTAATGCCCAAACAAAAATCATATCATTTCAATATAAATAAGAAAATAAGTCATTTTAGAAATTCTATGTCATTGTAAAAGCAATTTAACTTTTAATTCATTTTTATAGATGCACAAATTCATCTTTTATATATATATATATATATATATATATATATATATATATATATAAATTATTGTAATAGTCCAATGAGAGATAAGAAAATTTTAAAAAATAAATAGGTCCATAAAGGAATTTCA